>JAQZBX010042162.1:0-22110 GCA_029593785.1 Cabassous unicinctus | reverse complement strand
GATATATAAATACATATGCATATATGTGCATTTGTTTACATAAATGTTATTTGTTATATATATATATACATTTTATAAAGGTGCCTAGATTACCCAAATATTACTCAGAAACTACAGGGATTCCCATGCTCCCCACCGCCCACACCCCCAAAAACACCCCACACAACCATTCCCCATCCATATGGTACTACACCCGCAATGGATATACACATCTTGGGGCCTTGCCACCGAGCATAGACTACAGTTCACATCACAGACCACACTCTTTGTGGAGCCGGTGGCCACATGTTCTTTCATTTAACACATTAATACCCTCTTATTTGAGAAAAAAAAAAAATAGATCTAGAGACAAGCAAATAGAAAAACAGAGTAAAGCTAGACTCATTTGTATTCCATCCCCAAATGGCAGAAACAAAGTTCTGCAAAGAAAAAGTGGCATGTATATGTTTGTGTATACTGGAATGGCCTGAGGGGACAGGGCAGGTGTGAGATTAACCAAAAATGGCAAAATTAATTAGAATACTAAAAGCAATTTCCCTTCGCAGATAATTTATTCCCTTTTTCATACAGAAATTTTTACTTTGCCAATACCTCAAACTGTGGCTGATGACTGTGAAACACATGGCGGTGGGCTCCGAGAAAGGGGATCAGAAACAATATATGACCATGAAAGGATCCCAGGTATGTGGTCCACTGACAGCATTTTCTGCTCAAGGGAACAAGAACCCGGATAGAACGTGCGAAGTGTCACTGTGACCCTCTTTGTAAATCATCATTCTAATCCAGGACTGTGGCCAACCTGTTCACCACTGCATCTCCATTACCTAAAACTTGTGCCTAGATCAAAGAAGAAGTTGAGTAAATATGTGGCAAATTGGAACTGAATAATTTTTTAAAAATTTAACAGCAAAATGAATGAATGTTGTGTTCCTATCCAACTCAAATGCACTTATATTCTACCATGTTTTCTTCTCTACTCTAGCTTTGCTCTGTTGGGATGATTCCTTCTTTCTCTTACTTCTCCAACATCCCACATTCCATTTTGGTGAGAACATGACATATTTTGTTTAAAAATGGTATACTCCCTTTTCCACTTCCGTGTCATTTTGTTAAGTTCTGCTCACCATCAAACCTCTAATTTTTTTTCTAAAATGCATAGCCAATCTGAATATCCTCCCCTCCTTCTGTCCCTCCCTTCCACCCTCCCTTCCTTGTCAGTCCAACAATGAGCAGAAAGGATGCTCTTCTCTTAACAATAATTCTGAGTTATCAATTCTCTGAGTCAGAGAAGCCAAGAGTAAGAGAATTTACTTTTTCCCAGCAAGTGTGGAAAAAGTCCAAAGCCAATCTCTCAATAGTAAGGGGATAGTAAGCAGAGACAGCAGAAAGAACACCTTTGCGTGATGACGTCAATTACCTTCCCTCCCTCCCTCCCTCCTTTCCTGTCTTCCCTTCCTTCCTCTCCTCTTTCCCTTCCTCCCTGCTCTGGATCGTTTCCTTGATCTTTCTCCTCTATAAATCTAAAACACCTCTATTTTGTTGAAAGTTTACATATCTAGTGATTCAAATGTCATTAATATCCCACTCTTGATACTACTAAATGTGAAATAAGACACCAAAATGGAGAAAATGTGCTCAAGGAAACCAAGAAGTAAAATGAATCTCAAGCATTAGTGAAATTCAAGTAGAACTTGTTGAGCCTTTTCTTTAGAAGTAACAACGCTTCTGATCTCAGCCTAGATACTGGATGAACCACCTTGCACTGTGGTTGCCACATCTAGATATTCCCTTCAATGCCCTCCCACTCTCCTCAACTCCTTCCTCAAGTCCTTTAAGTCCATGGTGGCCTAAAGTCTTCACACCAATCAGGAAAAACGCAATATGGCCAGCCCTGCTGGAGGAGCAGCACTATCTCGAGTCAGAGTCCCTGTTCCCAGATGTCCCCCTCAGCGCCAACCTCACTGCTCTCCTCCTCTCAGTAACGCAGCTGAGGAGAAAACAAAAAAAATAGACGATAGATCCTGTATGGAAGCAATAATAGAGCAATGAGACGACAACTGGTTCAAAGTTATCTGAATTTCCCTACAGTCCTCTGCATGGTCCGGAAGCCGGTGAAACTGTCACACCTGTCACCGTCAAAACACTGGCGTGCTAAACCCCTCACTCTCCTCAGCAGAGCATGGGAAGACCAAGGATTTAAAAGTAGAAGACTGGATTCCTACTGTCATTTATTAACAGAGAGATTCTGCAAGTTACTTGACCTCTCTGAACCTGTCTCTTTCTCTAATTTGGGCAAAATTAACAATATATTTTGTGTAAATTTTTTTATAAACTACAATTCACTCTAATTGTCTTTTTTGTAGTTCCAACACACACACACACACACACACACACAAATACCAGGCACCATATTCTCTCTCAAACGAAGAGTATAATACATGTCTATCTTGGATATCATGTCTATCTTGGATATCATGTCTATCTTGGATATCATGTTCTAAAATAAATTTCTAAAATATCATCTACAGGTTATGTTTCCATCAATTACCTATGGGCTTAAATCTTAAAGAAATAATCCACCAATTTTAATTTTAAATGAATAATTATAAGGCTTGAAGAGTCCCTGTCAAATTGTTTCTTACTTTATAAGATGTTAATTTGTAAAGTAAGGCAATACCAATCAATCCTTTTGTAATCACAACTTCTTTTCAACAACATTTAAGCATATTTATAAAAATGCATATATGCCAACGTGAGAGAAAGATGGAGAATTTAAATAATCACTCATTTAAAATGTTGCTTTTAGAAGAGAACTCAAAGTCAATTTTCACTCAGTTGTAAGAGCTTGTCTAACAAACAGAATGAATTAAAGCAATTTCAAAGCTTTGGAAAGACATTTGTTAATCACACGTCCTGTTAATCTCTCGTTTTTCTACTCCTTTGACTGGACACTTGCCTAGATAGTGAATCAAAGCAAAGAATAAAACTACACTGAAAAGGTTTTTTATCCTATCTTCAGTCCATAAATCAGTTAACGGAGAAGCCGAAGCAGTTTTCTAAGCCATTGTGTTTAGCATTTATGTGCCTTGAAAAGGCTTTGACACAGTGACAGAGGCAGCAGTCACGGAAGCTGCCACAGTTCAAGAAGTCAGAGGACAGTATTGCAGGGCCCTGACTTACATTCACGGAATCAAACAGCAGATGGAGAGATGCCCTGTGACCATGGCAGCTGTCCACAAAGGGGTAGCCGAGGTTATGTTGTGTTAGCAAGATTGAATTCTTAAGAACGTGAGTTCAGGCAGAAAATGGTAGGCACAGAACACAAGGTATCTGTGGAAATAAAAATAGGAATAAAACTCTTGTATATTATATGGTAGCCAAATGCCAACAACAAATCAGCATATTTGAACCTCTAAATTCAAATGGAATTCAAAGAAATGCTACCCTAAGAGAATATGTGTGCATTTGAAGCTTGTACACTAAAGAGTATGTTTTTAGACTTTCGAAGCAGCACAATAATGGCCCAGCTCCACAGGGAACTTAGTACTGCTGTCAGATTCCATAAATATTCAAGTTTTTTACTAAATGTCTCAGGTATGGAATCTTGAATCACTGAAGGAACGATAATCACTTCTACTTACACTGACAAGAGAAGTAAAGGGGGCACTCAAATGTATTGTCTACTCTACCACTGTCCTGAAATATACTCTATTTAATAAGAAAAACAGTCTATCGTTATTTTCAATGGGAATAAATAGTTCCACTCAAATTACAGTATCTTCTCATCATTCACTGTTGTCAAAAAATAAATGATTACTTAAGTTTCTCTTGTTTGACTCCATATGGGAATGGGAGTTCTGGTTTGTTAAATATTTGATTAATACTAGCCTGTTATGTATATGAAAAAAGGAGTTTCAACTTCAGAGGTAAGACTATGATAAATAAGCTTAGTTTATCCAAAGAAACATTAGGCATAGGGTATACAAAGCCTGAGGGCAGAGATGAGACTTTCTGCCCTGGAGAAGCAAGCACAGGGCAGGCAAGCAGGCGAGCCACTGGTTCTGGTGCCCTCAGAGGCCCATACAGCTCCTGGCACCATGCTGGACCCAAAGCAGAGGCTCCATTACTGTGCCACATTATTGAATGGTATTAATATAAATATAGCAGTATAACATGTCATGGAAACACAAATGATGGAAAATTTTACTTTGTATAGTTAGAGAGGCCTGAAGAGTTCATGACAATGAATCTGAGTTTATCAGGTTGATGCAGCAAGAATCAGAAAAGTCGATCCAGGCTGACATGGTTCAAGGCACCGAGGTGTGCGGGAAAGTCTACCACCTATTTCAAAGATTTTGATAAGCATAGACAAATACAGAGATGGAAAGAGAGATAAGAGCTGAAGAATATCATAAACTGCTATCAGGAGTGATGTTTATAAGCGGAGGACCAGTCTACTGAAATGAAATGATCCCTTCATTCTTAGATTTTTAAACATCTGCCTTGGAGTCACAGTACCTAGTTTGTGCATAGGTATCCTCAATGGAGAGCTTTTAGTCCTTACCATAACACTTGTGCATACTAATCACTTAATTAAAGCTTAATTGAATGAATTAAAGCTTCACTCTGACACAGTCCTTAGTACTTATCGTGCAGATGCCTCAAGTAAAATAGGTATAAAACCAGAACTAGTGTTCACACTCTATAACCGCATGCCTTCTGCCCCATCTCCTTCCCCCATCTCTTTCTCTCAAATTTCTAAACCATTAAAACAATTTTCCAAAACAAAATAATAAAAGTAATTCTGCAGTGCCCCAGCAGTTTCCTCTAATCAAGGCATTCACTGCGCTCCGTCAATTCTATCCCTATCATCTCTTCTCTATGCCCAAGCCCCACTGTCCTAGATGAGGACCTCATCCACCCCGTCCACCTCTACCCTTGTTCTGGGCCCTTCTGGTTTCCCAGCACCCAGTTTTAACCTTTCCTAATCCAGTCTCTATTGTCTATTAAAAAAGCAAAGCAGATGATACCCACTGGGCGCCAAGCTTCAGTGTTCCTCTGCGGCCTGTAAAATAAAATTCCAGCTCCTTGGCATGGAGCACATTACAGCGCAGCTGCTGCCTCTCTCTAAACTTCATTCACCATCATCACATATATATATCCTGGCCCCATTTACATCAAACTTATTTAGACTCTTGAAGCAGACATGCTTTTTCTTGCCTCTGCAACCTTTTTGATTTCCTCTGCTAAGAGGTTCCCCCCGCTTACACCCCATTCTTCTAGAGAATTCAAGTGTCTACTTCGTAATGGATACTTTCTTATTCTGCCAAGAAAATGGAGTTGTACATTCATTCCTCTTTTACCAACATGTATATACTATATTGCCAATAGAGAATTTACTTTAATGCATTAAATGATTTGCTTTTCTGTTTCTCCCTAAAAGACTGAGTTCTTTGATGTCAGAAATTTGTATAATTCCCTTACAAATGCATATATCTTTGTGTCAGTGACATAGGATTCAGTACCATTCTGCTGCTTACTAAAAATGGAATCTTACTAACTATGGAATTAAGTATTTTACCATGCTTAGCTTCTGTTTCCTCATTTGCAATATAGGGAACAAAAATAATTACCTCATAAATCCCCTTCAAGTAGTTTGTTACATTTTCTTAATCCTTATTTGTTATATTCTACATTAAATTAAACACAGTAACTTGCCTCATATCCTTCCAAAAGCAGACTGGCTAGAGATGCAAACTGAATGAATGGTATATTTCTTTGATGATTGAGGGTTTCTCAGAATCCAAAACTGTTGTTCAACAGGGGTACAGAATCATGCTAGTTTGCATGAAGCTTTTTCTACAAGTTATGACAAAAAACCAAAAACTCAGAATTATTTACTTTCAATTGGAAGCAAGTGAATGTGATTCCTTTTGGTAGAAGTCCAGTTAAGTTGTACATTTTCCATTTTCACCAGGAATGTAACCTCCTGCTTCCAGTCAGTCGGCCCCCTAGAGTTAACATTCATTTTGTGCTTCTGGAATCAGGCACTGTTCTGAATAGTTTATATACATAATTTCATATACTCTTAAAAACCAACCTATGAACTAGAATTTTATATACAATTTACAGTTAAGGAAATGAGGAAGAGAATGGTTAATAATTACCCCGGGTTCACACAGCTAGTAAGTGAAGACGTGTTGAGCCCAAAATTCATGCTACTAAGCACCACACAGTGTTTCCATTGAGCTGATCTCACCTTCTAGATAAAAGCTAGTACTAACTTTTTGTACTAATTTCTTCAGGATGACTCCTCTTCATCTTGAAAATCTCTTTGCATCATCAACATTCTTCTCTTCTATCTTCTTTCTGAGGAAGGGGGATCTTACCTCACTGGCAAGATTAACATATTGTGCTATAATTGTACCCCTTTGATATTTTGCTTTTCACCAGATTTTCATGGCCTTGTTCTCTTGTAGCATGTGATCTAAACTGCTCTCAAATATACTCTTTCCCACTGCATTTACTATCAAATTTCTTTTAATATAAATCAATTTTATTGATACATATTAATAAAGCATACAATTCATCCAAAGTGTACAATCAATGGTATTTGGTATAATCACAGAGGTGTGCATTCATCACTTCAATCATTATTAGAGAATGTTCATGATTTTTTAAAAAGATACTTGGATTACATAAATGTTACATAAAAGATATAAGGGATTCCCATATGCCCCACTCCCCACACCTCCCACATTTTCCCACATTAGCAACATCCTTCATCAGTGTGGTTCATTCATTGCAATTGATAAACACATTTTGGAGCATTGCCACTAAGCATGGACTGTAGTTTACATCGTAGTTTACACTCTCACCCATTTGACTCTGTAGGTTATGGCAAGATACATAATGGTCTGCATCTGTCATTGCAGTGTCATCCAGGACAATTCCCAAGTCCCAAAAATGTCCCCGTATTACACCTGTTTTTCCCTCTCCCTGCCCGCAGAACCTCCAGTGGCCCCTGCCAAAAGTAAGTGACATCAGCTACTCAACTGTTCCCAAGTGAATTTTTTTTTCTTTTCCTTCATCAGCGCATCTCAGATCATTTAACCAATAGCCCTTTTCTCAGTCAGTCCTCATTAGGAGCTGTGCACCCCAATTCGTAAAGCTTCTGCCTTTTCTACTGGGATATACCACTCTCAGTTTTCCTCTTAACTTTCAGACGCTTCCCTGAGATTTTACAGGATTCTCCAAAGACCATCTGGATTTAATTGACTGGGAATATTTCATTCACTAAGATTCCTTTTGTGGAGATCCGCTGGGAGTGGAGTGGAGTGGGGGTATTCAATAGAATAGGACGTTCAATAGAAACTAAAGTTGGGAGTTAAAGTGCTTTCTAAAGAAGATGGCCCTGTTAACTAAGGAGACCTTTGTGGGGTTTTTTAAATGTAAATCTGAAAATGAAAGTTGGAGGGGTTTAAAGGCAGAAGGTATGTTGTGAATTGTTTTGCCTAAAGGAGGTAAGACACCCCACCAGGTAGGCAATCTCCGGGAGGAGTAATTTAGAGATGGAAACATCAACAGCCAGGACAACCACAAATGTTGGCAGCTAAGAGGCCCGCAAATGTGCTTGGAGAATATAAATGCCTTAGGAGGACTTTTACATTTGTTAGCTGTGGAGTATAGAATGGATCCCAACCCTGTTTCCCTGAAAGACCTTCAATAGCTACGTCATTCAGTACTGCCTTTGTGAGGGTGGATGCTTTAGGGAAATCAAGAGAGGCCCTAAGTTCCAAGAAGGTGAAAATTGGGCTAAGCTGGAAAGGGAGCCTTAGAAAATAAAACTCAAAAAGTAGAATTAGGACTGCTCAGTCTGATGATAATTCAAACAATACCATACAAATAATATTAAAGGAAACACAGGTTTGAAATTTAAAAAACATGTGAAGTTCTACACGTAGGTGGGAACTAGGACTTAAGAGTCAAGAGGATGGGGGTCACCAAATACCTGAGTAGTATAAGGATCTTCCAAGAGAGACTTACAGTGGGGGGTGTGCAGAAATATGAATGCATAAAAGCTAGTGATCTCTAGTATATTATCCAATGACATGAAATTATTAATTGAACTTATTCACACGGAGGATATTTGTTTACATAGGGAAATAAAATTGAAGTGGAATAATTATCTGGAAAATTGATATGATTTTGAAACATCTTTAAATTATATACACAGTCTTTCTTTCACAATAGATTTTAAGGTTAAGTATCTAGGTTGCCATTTAGGAAAACAGAAATTACATTTCTAGTTATCTTCTTTAGTGGACTCAAAAGTTATCCGGCAGCCACAGAACTGTCATACCAACATATTTATTCTCTAAAGTACTTTTAATGTAACTACTCCTTATTTCTGTATTGGTTTTCCTTTTAGAAAAATATTCCATTTCTGTATAGCCATGAATACAATGAGTGACAAAATCCTTAAGGATGATAGTGATGATATTACTTATAATTAATGTCCTTACTAGCAAAGCACCTCAACATAAAAAGGAATGAGGAAAGGACCCTTTCTGGTGTGAACGCTATGCATATTCCAAAAGGAATACTTACCGGATTAGGTCAGTAGAGGCTGGCACTTTTATCCAGTAAATGTGCTATTGCAATTTCACCTCTAAGTTTTACTATAACATTTATCCACCATGGAAAAAAGGAGTCACACCTAAGTTCACATATAATAAAAAGCATCTGCATATGTGGAAGTAGTCTCCTTGGCTCCTTCACAAGCATATCCATAAGCCCCATTTGAGAGTAAACGCTTTCTTTATCCTTTGTCCAAAGGGTAAAATTAGCAGTTTAAAAAATTGAAGTGCATATAATAGAAAGGAAAAGTAGTCATAGCTATCAGGAATTACACGATTTCTAGATGTTAATTTCAGCCTCCTTATCTTTGATTCTAGAGTCATTGACTTTAAAATATCTCCTGAAAGTTCAGAGATTTTGGTATATTAAATACTTACCTTTTTAAAGCAAGATCGTTGGAATTCCTCAAGTTGCTAAGTTGCTAATTCCAAGTAAGGTTCCTTAAGTGACTTAACAGTGACTTGGACTGTGCTAGGTACACAAGTATAAATCCATCAACGGGTAGGTGTGTGTATGCTTTTCCCCTCCCATTCCTGATATAACATTGTCCTCCTGCCCCAAGGTTTACTTTAAAGACTACCAAAGCAGCTAAAACAGTTTTTTTTTCTTTTTTATTGGGAACCTATGGATGGCTCAAACAGACATTTGGTATGTTGGCAAAATTTGTACTATGACTGTCCATTAATGATGCCCCATTGTTTTTAAATCTCCTTCTCAGTGTGGAGCTGCTCTAATTGAGAGCTGATATAGGCACAACTTGGGTTCCTGAGGTGCTTCACAGCTGATATTAGTCAACTCTTTGCTTTCTCAGTCATTCTGGGATTACTGGAGTGCTTACTCCATTCTTTGGGTCATATGGGGAATAAAATTATACTTTTCATTTGCACATTATCTCTCCTTTGCCTGGAGTTGATCTGAGGACTTTCTCAATAGAAATTTTAAAAATCATCTTTGCAATAGTTAACAGGTAGATGCGAGGGGGTACACTGAGCTATAGACCCATTATTCACGTACTGGATATGTGTTTTTTTGGCAGTAATCTTCAGGTAACACATACACTTTAGGATAAAGCATAAAAACTGTCAAAATTACATCATATATTATGCTGCAGTAAAATCTATCACAAAAATAATTGGCAATTTAAGTAATACTAATTATTTCATCCTTAAAATATTTGATTCTCAAAATAATTCTCTGAGGTATTATTATTGTTCCTAAACAGATGAGGAACGAAAGGTTTTTTCAGCCAATCATTGTAACAGCAAAACAAATTAAAAACCAGTTCTGTATTCGGTTATTTTATTGGCTTCAATTTTGAAGAGGTTTTGGTCCACAGAAGGGCTACAACTGTGGCAGGGGAGGATCAAGTGTCAGAGATGGAGGATACGTGGGAGGAGGTTCACCTGGGGCATACCTATAAGGCATATGAATGGGTTCAAGTGTTCATGCAGCATTGTCACAGTGGGTGGAGATCCACATAATAACCAAAATATCGAATTCTCATCCTGGGAGCTCTGCCACATTCTCTAATGGGACAGCAAGTACAGAGGCAGTGACTAATGAAGGAGGATGGAACACCGATGGGCCCTTAATAATTATGACTGAACTTATGAACCTATACTTTTGAAATTGAAACTCAGCCTAGTATTATAGGGTGCCCAAGGGTTACTCCCAAGAGCCTCATTATTGCTCAAATGTGGTCTCTTTAAGCCAAACTCAGCATGTAAATGCATTACCTTACCCACAGTGTGGGACATTACTCCCGGGGATGAGCCTCCCTGGCACTGAGGGATTACTACCAAGCACCAACTAGCAATGCAACTGGAGAAACACCTTGACCAAAAGGGGAAAAGGTAAAGACAAATGAGTCTACATGGCTAAGAGACTTCAAAGTGAGTCAGGAGGTCATTGCAGAGGTTTTGCTTATGCACGTCTCAACAGGATCTCATTGACTGCCAAAGTAAATATTGTCTCAAATAGCAGGGCTCCTGAGGGCTCTGGAGACACCCAGACTCTATAACCAGGGCAGAGAGTGGAGGAATTTGGCACCCTGCCAGCAGGCCTGAGTTTGGAATTTTTGCTCCCCAGTATGACAGAGTTGGACTCAATTGTGGTTTCCCTACACATGGCCCTTCTGCCCCTTCTATTTGAACCTACAGTTAGTACTAGAGTGGGTAGGTGTATATCCAAGAGACTTAAATCTTTGGGCTTTCCATGTGCTAGTCAGGCCCTGATTCTCAACAGAGTTGCAACACCTACTCTCCAGTTCATTGGACTCACCCAGGACAAATAACAAGGAGATGATGATGGACAACACCCATCCCAATGAACAGAGAGAGTCTGCAACTGCAAGCAAGACAGCCCCATCCATCTGCCCCATGGGATCTAAGCCCCGTCTCAATTAGAGGCAGAGTGGGTATCACCACCCCATAATCCTCAGGATTGGATAATGAACGATGGACTAGAGCAGACTTACTGTTATTCTACTGAAGACTTATTGTGATTCTAGCAATGGAAGAACTTTTATCATTGATGTGGAGGCAGTGGCCACCAGAGGTTCTGACAGGAGAGGGAAAAATAGGTGTACTATAGGGGAATTTTCAGGACTTGGGAATTGTCCTGAATGACATTGCAATGACAGGTACAGACCATTATATATCTTGTCATAACTTACAAAATTGAGTGGGAGAGAGTGTAAACTATAAACTATAACCCATGCTTAGTGGCAGTGCTCCAAAATGTGTTCCTCAGTCGTAACAAATGTACCACACGAATAAAGGATGTTGTTGATGTGGAAAATGTGCAAGGGGTAGGGAGAGGGACATATGGGAGTCTCCCATATTTTTTTATGTAACATTTATGTAATCTAAGTATCTTTCAAAAAATAAAAATATACTATAAAAAAATAAAATGTCTAAAATTTTAAAACATCATTGCATAAATGAGGATTATTATTTAAATGGGGTTGAGACAACTGGGTAGCCCTTTGGATAAAATGAAATGGGATTCTTGCCTTACTCTGTGAAATAAAATGTATTAAAATTTAAAAATAACAATAAAAACAGTTCTTGTATAGCTATAAAACATGTGTGTATAACCCTTATCCAGCACTGGCTCAATTTTTTTCTTGTTTTTCAGGGACAAATGAGGATATACTCACTCTGGGTCCTTCCCTCCCTTTGCCTCATATTGTATTTTGAGAAATAATCAGTGTGATATAACCAGCTTCTACTAAAATTAACTCCATCCTTTGGGCCACAGTAACCAAGAAATAACAAAGTGATTTAACTGTAAACTTTTGCATTTACTGTAGAATCTTACAAGGGAGACATTTAAAGCCCCTTGCAAATATCTTCCTTTTATTCTTTCTCTCTTCTGGGTATATAATACTAAAATCACATTTTATTTTATCAATTAGCTTTTTCCAAATAGTGTTAAGCTTTTTAGCTTCTCTATAATATAGCACTTTACTGGTTATAACTAACTGACATTTACATTAGAAGCATTAACACGTTTTTATATTACAGGAATGCTAAATGTATAATCTAAGAAAATTAAGTGATTTTTATTATATTGCCAGTGTTGGTTGGTAATAAACTAAGCTCACACCATTTGTACAAAGACATATATATCTATATAGCTAAATTACTGTCCCAAAAGTCAGAAAGGAAAATTAAATGTGATCTGTGAACACCATGAATCATTAAATAAATTCAAAACATTGTGAGAAACATACAGATTATATATGCTATTAAAAGTAGAAAAATATCAATATCAACTTCTCCTTTAACTGAATTTTAAAAAGCTTTTCTGAAGCTGTTCCAACTCCCATATAAACTTAACATTTCAAAATTCAAATGAGTTAAATATTCCCATCTGCCTAATCTAACATATACAGAATACATAAGCCATAACTATTGATCTTTGATTACAATAGTATTAAAATCAAAACGGAAGTACTGTCTTTAGATGGAATAACTAGATTTAACTTTATAAATATTCATTTATTCTAGAGAAGCAGCATGGGCCTAAAGTTTATATACCACGCTAAAAACCCAAACATGCAATTCAAATAAACCATCTGGAGTTGGCCTGATGATCCGTCTGTGGGGATATTTAAGCAGTGACAGCACAGGTGAACAGTCACAATAAGTCTCTTGAATTAAAATACACAGTGCACACACACACACGTCAGTTATCAACAGTGGTTTTGCAAAATTACCAACTTTAGAATTCAACAATGACTTAGCCTGTTTGTGCCTGCTGACCTCCCGTTCTTGGCTTTGTGGATCAAGAGGAAAAACTAAGCACCCGTGACATTCATTGGTGGATGAGGACAATCTGGGAAAAACAAGGCATCTCCTGTTTACAATATAAGAAACGGAGGGGAATGAGGGATAGCCAAGCTGAACAATCTCTTCAATTTACTTCAATCACCATTTTAATACTTTGCCTAATACACACTCACACACGGTACTTTGATTCATCCTTAGTAAAAATTAGAGTCCATACATTTCAAGGTGTATAAATGGGGGTAAAGACGTTACTGGCACAAATACCCCTGAGAATGCAAAGCACTGGTGAGCCATTATCTTTATCTTAGAAAGATAGGAAGGAGGTTAGAAAACATTTACAATTCAGTTACCAATGGAAATTAGCTTTATACTTACTCTTTACCTTTCTGTCATAAGGGTGAGTCTCTACCTAAGTCTGTTTACCATCAAAGATAAAGATTCAAAGTTTTATCAGTGTTTTCCAACCAATCACCTAAAACAGTGAGATTAGGTATATTTTCAACAGGCAAGTGCCTCTGTTAGAATGCTTGTGTCAGGAGTTTCAATCTGTTCACTGCCGACCATTACTTCACCAATCTACCGAAAATTAACTCAAATAATATAAAAGACTCTGTGGATTGTCTTGGAATTAGGAAAGATATTTAATATTAACCTCCTCCTTCTTTAGAATAAATTTTTCTAAATAAAATAATGATTAATTTGTAAATTTTACTGTAAAACCCAAAATCTTATTCCTGTACACTAGAAAAAACCTTATTTATAGACAGCATCAAAGGTTACCAGTTGAAATAGTCTCATTCACCATAACTTACCATTATTTTATTATTGAACTGAACATGAAAGATAACTATGGCCGTTTTTATTTATAAATATCCATATTTTAATGCTTCTGGTAAATTTATGTTTTGAACAGTTTTAAACACTAGATTCTTAATGGAATATTCCTCAGGTATGAAACAATTTTTCATATATTGTGCCCCACTCAAAAAATGTGAGAAGAATCAGAATTATCTTCTCAGTTTATGGTTTGATAAGAGGTAGCAAGTGTTTGCACTTTGTTTTGTAAAGTTAATTGCAGAGCATGAGAAAGAAAATACACTTCGCTTTAAAATCTATACATAGGCATATGGTATATTTATATTATGATGCAATAAAGTTGACAATGGTTTAGGAGAAGAGAGAATATTCATTTTCCTTTTTATTTAATCACACACTCACCAAAGTTTATTCAGCCATAACTCGGACAAACCTCATGGTTCTTTGCCCTTCTTGTGAAGAGTGAAAAGCACCTTGAGAGGGGTTTGAAAGGGAGAAACCTAAGTTACCTTGTTCTGACTTAAGAACTCTGAGGATAGTAAATGATTGCACAATGGGCTTCAGCGACAGCTCAAACCCAGCAAAGAGTCCCCGAGGTGCTGTGTTTGGGGTTTGGGAGGGACAGCTTCCCTTTCCCCACTGTTTCTTAATCTTCCTTTAGCAAACTTTGCCTCTTGAATTCTCTCCTGCAGCTGTCACACGCCTGGAGAAGAGCCTACAGTCACAGGCTGTTGCTTAGACACTGGCAAGGGTTTCATTCTCTTAGGTCTCCTCAAAAAGAAAATTAAAAAACAACACACAACTGTCAGAAGTCACCATGGAGAGAATGAGAGACTGGTATGGGAGAGGTAACGCTCTCCTGCGGACCAAGTCTTCCCAGCTACGTGCACTACAAAAGCTTTTCTGCTCTGCTTTTTTGTGAAGTTCTAAATGTGCCTGTATTAACCTAGAGTGTAGATGGCTTCTCTATTTGAGTGATCACGTTTACGGACCAAACATGTCCGCCCCGGCCCAGAATGGAATTTCTTTTAGAATAACTTGGTCTGCTGTGATGGCTTTCACACAGGAGAACTCATCAGTGACCAGAGTTTATCACAGGCCCCTCCCAAACCCCTGGTTCCTGAAGGAGTAACTAGATTTATTTAGCAATAAAATTATTCTCTCTGCAGAAGGCCGAGAGAGAATACAATGAACACAACACTGGATCTGCACAGCAGTGTGATCTGTGTCCTTTGGATGAGAGAGAGACTTTACCGTGGAGCTGTTGCTTCAGGGAAAACCTAATAGTAATATTTGAAGAGTGACTGAAAAAGGGAAACTGACTTTCCTTCCCTGATAAAAGAATGTTCAGTGAGAACTTATTGCTGAAGAAATAACTCATTCATTTATTAACTTAATAGGACAATTACGTGCCAGCCTTTCAAGCACCAGCGGGGCTGGTTAAAAAGAAGCTATGGAAAGGACCTCTTTGAACATGAATATCTTCTCTGCTTCATCTGGTTTTTCTTTTTATTGTAGCATTATACTACTAAAATTGTGCCCATATCCGTTATTCCCTCTAGACTAAGAGAAGCCTGAAGGCAGTGATTTTCTTTATCATCATTGTGACCCGAACATCTAGCTCCAGAACAAAGATTTTCAGGACTGGATTCTTATTTATTGAATGGATGGTTTCGTCAGCCTTCTTCACCCTTTCTCTCCATTTCTCCCTGACCATTCACTTCAGTTTCACAACTTAGCATCTGGCTTTCTGTTTGCAATGTCACTGTGATGATTTTGACACTACTTTGTGCTCTGTGTGTGTGGTTAAATAGGAAACACATTTATGAGGCTCTTACTCTCACACTGAAATGCAGAGAGTATGGCAGCCACTGCCCACGACTCAGTGGGTCAACTGAGATCTTCTGGGAGGTAGACCTATACAGTAGATACTGAGTCTATCACTAGGAGCCTTGTGAGGTTCCATGGAGATCCAAGCTTGTTCCTTTATGTGATGTAAGTCAAAGCTTGGTCAGCAAGCCAAAGATGTGAAAACATGGACAGAGGACCAAGACACAATAGCCTAGAGCAGGGGTTGGGGAAGCAGAACAGTCTGTTCCCATTATACTTTCCTGAACACCGATGAGTAGGAGAAACTAGTATCTTATCTTTCTGTAACAAGCATTAGTCTTCCAAGTATTAAGAAGTCTGAAAGCTCTTCAGAAAATAATGCAACAAGATTTTTAAAAAAATATTTAATGCTTGAATTTCTTATTTCATCAGTTTCACTTCCTTTCTTCAGTCAATTCCTATATTAACCCAGTAGCAATTATTCTTCTCTTATTTTCTGATATAAAATAATAGAAGTTACACAGAAAAAATATATATATTTAGAAATTGTTTATCTTTGTCACAATTTTTCCCAAGTATCTGTCTTATGGGTGTGTTTATACAGCAAAAAACACCAAAATGCTATCAGTGTAATAGAGATGAAATGTAACGAGATGTTAAAATTTAGAGATTAAAAATTAATGGTAATTAACTTTTAGTGGAATTTAAAATAGCTGATTTTTATTCACATTTTTAGTTTGATATTCAGAAATTTTATGTACAAATATTTAAAGTTCCAATTGAGATTGTAGGTTTTTTCACTTTTCCTTAAATATTCTTTCAGTTATGCTAAATTTTAATAAAATCAAACAGCTGAATAAGCTTAAGCAATAGACAATTCTAGCATTGCATTTAATAGTAACAATTGAAATTTTCAGAATTAATTGAAGTTACTTGGTACCTGATTTAATAAATAAAGTCAATGTTTATATTCATATTCTCTTTCCCTTGCTCTTTCCTTTCCACCTTTCTCTTTAATATATTTTATATGTACATGCTAATAGGAAAAATAATACTTTCCAAAATAAGAATATGAACTATTAGAACATTTCTGGCATAAAGAATATTGAGTTTATTACACAGTAAAGGGAATGGACCTTATGCTTCCCAAAGAGATTCAGCCTCAATTACCACAAAATTTATCACCATTACATGGTGAAAACTAAATTAAGCCTCCAAGTATAAAACATTCAAACTTAAAACAGTACATAGTTATTTGTGCATACTGAACAATATTTTTAAAAGATAAGCCACCTCTTGAGATGAAGATAGACATATGTAGACATAACGTTCTCAATATAAGTTTCTTTTGACTGGACATCCCACTCCATTGATTCCAAAGCTCAGGTGTGTTTTAATTATGGAAATCTACACGGGATAAGTTAAAGTCTTGAGCAACTCTGCGTGATACAGTTAATGACCTATAGGGCCAAGGCATTTTCCTGGAATAAATGATAGGTTTAGTTTGACTTATGCTCATTTTTATTTGTTGATGTGTGTTGGGGATTGAATCACGTCCCCCACAAAGGCACATTCAGTCCCCAAGCCCTGGTCCTGTGGGTATAAATAGGACCTTTGAAGAGGATATTAGTTGAGGCGTACCCAGATTGCATGAGGCAGGGTCTTAATGCAATATGGCTGAAGTCCTTATCCTCAAAGGAATTTGGACACAGAGGAGAAACTACGAGAAGCTAGAAGACAGATGAGAAAGGAGGCAACATCGCCATGCACCAGAATAAGCCAAAGTCATCCAGGGTTCGCCAGCAGTCGGCCCCAGAACGCCACAGTATTCGGTGACGTCTTGATTTGGGACTTCACTGGGCCTCAAAACCGAGAGCCAATAAATTCCTATTGTTTAAACCAAGCCATTGTATGGCATTTGTCTTAGCCACCAGAAAACCAAAGCAATATTTCTTCTATCAGTACAGTTTCAGTAAGGGTAAAGTCATATACTGTTATTTTTGTTTTTAATATTTTGGAGTATTTGCTTTCCACTTGATGTGCTATAAGAAAATTATTATTAAGCATTGTGAATTCATAAGCTTTCTAATCAATAGTCTTTGCTGTTTGAGCCTAGAATTGTGAATGATTAAGTTGTCCTTTGGAATGTTATAATACTGCTATGCAGGCAACCTCGTCATCCATTACCCAAAAAACAAATGTTTAAAAGAAGCAAGTCACCAGACGTGGTATTTACACATCCTGTTTGTATCCCCTGTAAAACCAAAAGCTAAAAACCTTTATGCTTCTGTTCAGTGTACCGTAAATAGAACAGAACAAAGACACCTCGAGACACGACGTCTCTCCTGTGGGACCAGAGAGCACATCCTGCCAACCTCAGCACAGCAGCAGGCACTTCCAGATTTAAGACTCCAAACTATTGGCAACTATTATGGTCTGAGTTGTGTCTCCCAAAAAGAATGTTCAAGTCCTAACTCGTGGGCCTGTGAATGTGGCCTTATCTGGAAGTAGAGTTTTTGAAGGTGTAATAATTTGAGGCCAAACATGAGTGGTGTCCTATAAGAAGAGGAGCGGAGACAGATTCAGAGGAGAACGCCATGTGAGGAGCGAGGCAGAGGTGGAAGCTCAAGGAGCGCCAGCACCGAACCAGAAGTCAGAAGGAATTTCCCCTCCCGACTCTAGATGTCTAGGCAGTGGAACTGTGAGACAAGACGTTTCTGTTGTTTAAACCAGCTGGTCTGTGGTCCTTTGTAGCCTGAGTGAACTCTGACAGTGACCTTGGCCACGTTTTCTGCTACGGCAGCCTCCAATACCTCAGGTAAGAAAGCCAACGTCCAGGGAGAAGCAAAGACAAACAAAAAACTATGCAAATATATCCAAATATATCCATAGCAAAGAAATACCAGGGGAAAAAAAAAAAAACTCAAATGTGTTTTAAAAAATCAGAGCCAGGATTTAGAACCAAGAAACTAATGTTTTTAGTTTGTTTGCCCAAAATCTGAGATTCTGCCTCCTCTGGAATTTTTTTTAGATATTAACTACACACAATTTTATAGTTGAATCCACAAGATGAGTAAACTATGACAAGCTGAATGAAGAACCTCACGTACAAAATTTCAGATACCCATCGTATTGCTGAAATAACATATTTGTGAAATTTAAATATGATGTTATTATCATTTCAACGTGTCTGTTAAGGAAGTCAACTGATGTGCTGTAAAATTAAATTGGTAGAAGCCACCATATGAAGACAGGGAATTTTATGATTGTTTACTAGTATCAATGATTGAAACTGCTAATCAAAGTGTCTATTTGAGTAAATTGACATATTTATAGCCTTTTAAAGTGTGGTTGATGCACTACTTTCATATCTTAGAGAAGGGTAAGCAGAGATAAAGTAAAATAAGCCAATAAGATTGCTTTCCTGCTACTCATCCTGAGGCTCGGTACCCAAGCAGTGATGCTTCCAGATCCAGGTGAAAAAAGCAATTTTTAATATTGAGATGTTATCTAAAAATGTATGCATATTAAAAATATACATACATATTTCCTTTAATGGAGAGAGAATACAAGAAAATTCCATTCAAAAGGTAGGAGAGTATGAGAACTGAAGAATTTTTACTTTTCCAGAGCAAACAGAATCCTCCTCAGATTTCTGCCTCAATCGGTAAGAAAGGTAAGTGCTTTCTGTATAGGTAAGGAGAGAGCTGTCAGTATTTCTCACTTTCACTATCACAGATGATCTCAGATATTCCTTTTCTAATCGTAGAATGCCTCTAAATACATGATCTCAAGCTTATAGCTTTAAAAAAAAAATCCTTTAAAACACATGAAACCTGAAAGAAGACAGTCTATTCAGCGGGCTATGAAGCCATGTGAGTAAACCTTACCAGAGATGAACTAAAATATTCCAAGCACTGTGAAAGATGGTATCTCAGGGTGCACTCCTTTAGTCAATTAGCTACATTTATGTAAATGTAGAAAAACACTTGCATACAAAGTAAACTATCTTTCCTAAATGCATATTACTGTAAGTGCCTATTGAAGTTCATGATTTGGTAACTAAAATCTATTTTTCTTTTTCACTCCCCTCTGCCTGAATAGAACAGATTATGCCTAATTGAAAACTGCACACAGCAAGCAGTCAGGCTGACACGGCTAATATTAGGCGCCTCTATTGAAGCATCAATATAGACTAAATTAAAATTACATTCCTTTGCTAAAAATGAAACCTGCTGCTGTTATCAAATGTACATTTCCCCTTTTTAAAATTGGATGTAAAAGATAAATTATAGATTTTAAGGTCCCTTTCTTTGATGCGAGCCTATCTTTAAGCAGATAGTTTCATTTCATTGTTCTTACTATCTTTTTATAATCATGCTTTCAATCACACACATCAATTTTGAGATCACTGGTAGAGCGCTACTGTTTCGCTCTCTCTCTCTGGCTATTAACAAATGGCATGTATTTCTCTAGAAGAAAAGTTAGAATCAGTGAATTCCTAATGCAGTCAAAACACAACTAAAAAATGGAAGCACAAGAAGGCGTCATTCAAAATAACATTTATCCAGTCCATCCACTAGTGGGATTAAGAGTCCTTTTTGCGTGTGATGTTTTTTCTTCCTTCTGGTGAAAAGTAAGACCAATTTGTTTAAGATATGCTGAGCATCATGGTAATAATATGATAATAAAGATCACAATAAACATTGTAATCCAATGGACATAAAAAGCCCACATAAATGCATATATCGTATATTATAATCTAGAATGCTCTGCTCCCCTAATTACTGAGACAGACAGTATGGTGGACAGTTAATGCCTCCCAATCCCCTTCCCTCCTTCTCCACATAACGGCAGCTGTGCAGTCTGGGAAAGTCCGCCTGACTCATCGGCATTCAGCGTATATTGCCTGACGGTAGAGACTGGCTCTAAGGTGGGCTACACATTTAAAACCTCAAGCATTTTAAGACACACTGGAACCGTTGTCTATGTTTTGCTACAATGAGAGAGCTAAAGTGAAGAAAAAATTGAAATTAAGAGGAAGACAAAGCTGAGAGAACCATTAGCAACAGAGCCAAAATTTTGAACCACTACCCACAAAATATCCTTTCTCTGGACTTTTCAGTGACTTTCACCATTAAATCTCCTTTATTACTTAAGCTCGTTTCAATCTGGTTTTCTCTTCACAACTGAAAGCTTCCTACGCTAGTCAATCAACTGCATTTACTGTTATTCTCATCCGTTATTTTTTATGTCCATAAATAAATCCAATTGGTAACATCTCTTAAGACCCTTGATCAGATCTCTCGTGAAGTCAATTTTACCTTTAATTTCTTTAAATTTATATGCTACAAAATTATCCTTTCATTTTTGATCCTTTTCCTTAGGTCAATTTGAGCTAAACTTACCCATTTCATTTTTCCCTTTAACTCACTTATCACCCTCTAAATTTACTGTAATAATTAATTGTCTATCTTGTTCCACTGGACTATCGGCTCCATGAGATTAGGGATTCTCTGGTACGTCACCATATTTCCAGCGACAAAAATATTCCAGAGCATATAGCAAGTATATTTGTTGAATTAACGAAATGAAGCTTTAGAAAATACGCAGGGGGAGCAGATGTGGCTCAAGTGGTTGAGCATCTGCTTCCCACATGGGAGGTCCTGGTTTGATTTTTTTTTGCCTTCAAGGAAAAAAAAAAAGCAAACAACAACAACAATAAAAAAAACAACTCAGGGGAACCAATGTGGCTGAGTGATTGAGCACCAGCTTCCCACATATGAAATCGAGGCTTCAATCCCCGGCTCTGGTACCTCAAAAAAAGAAAAGATGCAGGAAGGCAAAATGAATTATAAAGGCTGTATGGGAATTTGAAAAGAAAGCAAAAGCAAACACTGAGCAGGATTAAAATTTTGTGAGGGACACGAGGTTTGAGGTCTAACAAAGAATATTTTATGTTGAGGAATAAAATCACAAAAGTGTATTTCATGTTTAAGGAAAATGACAGTCACGATTGGCCTACATAAGAGATGAGTCAGAAATAGTGGGTGTTATTTTTTATACGTGCATAATTTTCAACTATTTCTTACAATAGTTGTAATACACACTTCTTAGCAATTGATCTGTGTTCATTTTATGGAAACGCTCCATTGCACAATTGCACGGCTCCCCTTTCCACACCAGCTCCCACAAATCCTGGAGGCAAATCTGTGGGCAGCTCTAATGTGGTAACGGATTAGAGCATTCACCTGCCCTCGGCTTCACTTCCTCCCATACTCTTACTCTATCATCTTGCTTTAAGGGGTGCTGAATTAGTTTCTCTAAAATTTTGGATTTTTGAGCTTGTTATCAAGTAATATGATTCAGGGTATTCATGACCATCACCCCTTGGCTCACACATCCAAACTGATATATAAATCACTACATTTATGTGAGAATGCACATATTTTTATAGAAATGCCCCTTATCTTTGGTCAGATTTTTAACAGCAGAGTAAAAACAAGGTGAAGAAATGTAATGTTTGTAA
>JAQZBX010042161.1:0-22104 GCA_029593785.1 Cabassous unicinctus | reverse complement strand
TCCATTCCCTGGGATGGCTGTTGCCCATCGTCGTCTCCTCGCCAGGTTACTTGGATGAGTCCATTGAGCTGTAGGGTA
Source organism: Cabassous unicinctus (assembly GCA_029593785.1). Classification (NCBI taxonomy): domain Eukaryota; kingdom Metazoa; phylum Chordata; class Mammalia; order Cingulata; family Chlamyphoridae; genus Cabassous; species Cabassous unicinctus. The sequence goes on along the minus strand of JAQZBX010042161.1, from coordinate 22,026 downwards.
GGAGTTGCAGCTCCACTGAGATTCCAGGCACAGCTGGCAAATAGGTGGGCCAGAGGATACAGTCTCTGGGAGTACACCTAAAAACTCCTGCATCACATATAGGTTTGAGTAGAAGGGACTGTTTTCTGAACATGATAAAGGGTACATATGAAAAACACACAGCTAACATTATACACAATGTTGAAATTCTGAAGGCTTTCCCTCTAAGATCAGAAACAATCAAGGATAACCCCTATCACTGCTCTTATTTAACAATGTCTTAGTATTACTTGCTCGAACACTGAGGCAAGAATAAGATATAAAAGCCATCCAAATTTGAAAGGAAGAAGTAAAAATTGCACTATTTACAGATGATATGATCCTATACATAGAAAGCCCCGAGAAATCTACAACTAAGCTTCTAGAACCTATAAATGAGTTTAGTAAAGTTGCAGGCTATAAGATCAATGTTCAAAATTTAGTAGCATTTTATATGCCCATAATGAGCAATCCAATGAGGAAATCAAGAAAAAATACTATTTACAATAGTAACTTAAAGAATCAAATACCTAGGAATAAATTTAAGTAAAGATGTAAATGACTTTAACTACACAACATTGTTAAAGGAAATCAAAGAAGACTTAAATAAATGGAAGAATATTCCTTGTTCATGGATAGGAAGACTAAACATCATTAAGATGTGTATCCTACCCCAATTAATCTACAGATTTAATACAATCCCAATAAAAATAAACACAGCATTTTTTATTGAGCTGGAAAAGCTAACTACAAAATTTATTTGGAAACAGGAGAGGTGAATGATATATTGAAAAATGGTGAAAGATATATTGAAAAAGAAAAATGAAATTGGAAGATTCACACTAGATGACTTTAAAACATACTAGAAAGCTACAGTGTTCAAAATTGCATGTAATTGGCACAAGGATAGATATACCAACCAATGGAACTGAACTGAGAGTTCTGATATAGATCTTCATATGCAGCCATTTGACATTCAACAAGGCCACCGAGCCCACTCAACTGGGAGAGAATGGCCTCTTCAACAAATGGTGCTTGGTCAACTGTATATCCATATTTAAAAGAATGAGAGAAGAACACCGTCTCACACCTTATACAATAATCAACTCAAGATTGATCAAAGATCTAAATATAAGAGACAAATCAATAAAGACCTTGGAAGATATAAGGAAGCATCTACAGGACCTTATAATAGGAAATGGTTTCATGAACTCTACACCCAGAGCATGAGCAGCAAATGAAAAAATTGATAAAAGGGATCTCTTCAAAATTAAAAACTTTTGCAGCTCAAAGTATGATATCAAGAAAGTAAAAAGGCAGCCTACCCAGTGTGAGAAAATATTTGGCAACCATATATCTGACAGGAGCCTAATATCCAACATATATAAGGAAATCCTACATTTCAAAATTTTAAAAAAGAAACAACCAGTTTTAAAAATGGGCAAGTTACTAGAAAAAACAATTCTCCCAGGAAGAAATACAAATGGCTAAAAAGCACATGAAAAGATGTTCAGCATCACTAGCTAATAGGGAAATGCAAATCAACACTACAATGAGATACCATCTTACACCCATTAGACTGGTGGCTATTCAAAAACAGAGGACTATAAGTGTTGGAAATGATGTGCAGGAATGGGAACCCTAATCCACTGCTGGTGGGAATGTAGAATGTCCAGCCATTGTGGAGGACAGTTTGGTGATTCCTCAAAAAACTAACTATAGAACTACCATATCTTCCATCAATTCTGCTGCTGGGTATATACCCAGAAGAATTGAAAGCAAAGACACAAACAGATATATGCACACCAATGTTCGCAGCAACATTGTTCACTATTGCCAAAAGTTGGAATCAACCCAAATGCCCACTAACAGAAGAATGGATAAACAAAATGTGGTACATACATAAAGTGGAATATTAGTCAACTGTAAGAAGTAATACAGTGCTAACACAAAGGGTAACATGGATGAATCTTGAGGACCTTACGCTGAGTGAAGCAAGCCAGGCATTGAATGATGAACAGTACATGACCTCACTAATATGAATTAAGCAAATTGAGCAGACTCAGAGAGCTATTGTCTGGAAGATAGGTTTAGAGAAAACAGAAAGGGAGAAGAAGGTTGTGAGACAATCCCCATACGTATGTAATCTATGGTTAGTTGTAAGTGTGTAGTTGCGCATTGAAAGGATATGACAAGAGGGTATTGATATTATTGGGTTGTGTGGTGCAGGTTTGACAGGTGGGTAGATTGGAGAGGGTGGGTTGGAAGGTCCAGGGAACTAGGAGAGGGTTGGGAAAGTGGCCAGATGAACACTGGGGATTGGCAGGTATGTGGTTGAAATTACAAATTTGGGAATGCTCTTCTGGCTATGACAAGGAAGCGTTACTGATTTATGGTGGGTGGGGTACATTTGGGACAGGACACACCTGGGGCAGTCTTATAGGAAGTGTGTGAGTGATCAGTGTCATAGTGTGTTGTATCAATGGGTGGAGATCCACATACTGAGAGGGATGGCGTTGAACTCCCATACTGGGGAGGACTGATTTGTTCACAAACAGTGGGGCAAGAGTCTCTTGAGGGCATGGGTGGTTCCTAATAGGGGAGAGCAAACCAGTGTGTCAAGACCTCAATTTGTTGCAAGTAGCTGAACCTTGTCATTCAAGGAGTCAAGCCATGTGATAGCCGTGTGCTCCTAGGGGAGGGGAAGGGAGGAATAGAATAGATTGAACAAGGGGTATTTAGTGGGCAGTGGAAGTGTTCTACAAGATCTTGCAATGTTGTACACAGACCATATTAAATATCATCAAAATTTATAAAAGTGTATGGTCTAAAATGTAAACCACAATGTAAACCATTGACCATGGTTAGTAGCTATGTTTCACTATTTGTATATCCATTGCAACAAAGGTACCATCCACATATGAAAAAGTATTAATATGGGAAGGGGGTAACGGGGAAGATGTTGGGTATATGGGAGTCCCCTGTACTCTGTATGTGACTTTACTGTGACCTAAAATTCCTTTGAAAACAAAATGAAAAAAAGTAGGACATTGGGGAATACATGGTAGAAAATGCCACTGTACATAAAGGACACCAAATATTACAATGATGAAAGGCAAAAAGTAAAAAAATATTTTTTAAAAATATTTTTCATTATTTTTTAATATTCCAATCTTTTAATTTTATTTTATTTTTAGTTTTAAAGATTTTTTTATGTATTTGATTTCTTATATTTGAACCTATCATTATTTTTTTTTCCTATTGACTATTCTAATGGCTTTATTTTTGAGGAGGCTCTGGATCACAGAAGGGTTACAATTGGGGCAGGAGAGGATCATTGGTGTGTGGTGTCAGTGATGGGGCATACATTGGAGGACATTCACCTGTGCATATATATAAAATGTAGAAAAAATATTCAAATGTTCATGGGGCTTTGTCTCAGTGGGTGGAGACTCACACAATAGCTGAGAGAATATTGAATTTCCATCCTGGAGAGCTCTGTCACATTCTCTAACGGAGCAGCAACAGTCCCCCAGATGCAGGGGCAATGTCTGGCAAAGGAAGATGATCCACTGATGGGCCCTTCATATTGACGACTATGCTTATGACCTTTAATCTTGAAATTGAAACTTAGCCCAGTGTTGTTGGGTGCTTAAGCATTGCCTCCTGGTCCTCCTTGTTGCTCAAATGTGGCCTCTTTCTAAGCCAAATTCAGCATATAAATGCATTACCTTCCCTCCAGCATGGGACAGAACTCCCAGGGATGAGCTTCCCTGGCACTGAGGGATTACTACCAAGCAACAACTAGGAATCCAACTGGATAAAGACCTCAGATAAAAGGGGGGGAAGATAAAAACAAATGAGTTTATATGGCTAAGAGACTTCAAAATGAGTTGAGAGGTCAACCCAGAGGTAACACTTCTGGACTTCTCAGGAGGATCTCATAGACTGCCAATGTTGATACTATCCCAAATAGTGGTGCTCCTGAGGGCTCTGGAGACACCCAGTTCCTATGGTCAGGGCAGATAGCTCCAGAGTTTGGTGTCTTGACCATGGTGCTCCTGAGGGTGACAGAGTTGGACACAATTATGGCTTCCCTACACATGGCTCATCTGTCCCTTCTTTTTAAACCTATACTTGATGCTGGAGTTTATATGTGTATGTACAAGAGACTGGAGCATGTTATACAACTACAATAGAATATTATTCAGCTCTAAAAAGAAAAGAAGTTCTGATATATGAAACAACCTGTATGAACTTTGAAGACATCATGTTGTGTGACATCAGCCAGTCACAAAAGGACAAATATTGTATGATCACATTGTTATGAAATAATTAGAATGTGCAAACTCTTTGGGTCAGAATATGGAGTATATGTTAACAGGGCCAAGGCTGGTCCTAGGGAATAGGGAACTAAAATCCAAATAGTTCCTACATGAAACGATGGAATATTTTGGTAATTGCTGGTGGTCATAAAAGCACAACATTTTGAATGTAACTAACAACACTGACACATATATCTGAATGTGGTTAAAAGGGGAAATGTTAGATGATATTATGGTAACAGAATAAAATTTCTTTAAAAATCCATGATACTTGATATTGATGACTAGCCTTATGAGTTGTTTTTGCTCTTGAAATGGAAACTTAGCCTTCTGTTATGGGGTGCCTAAGGGTTGCCTCCTGAAAGCCTCCTTGTTGATCAAATGTGGCCTCTCTCTAAGCCAAACTCAACATATGAATGCATTACCTTGTTCCTGGTGTGGGCCATGATTTCCGGGGATGAGCCTTTTTAGCACCTAGAGATTGCTACCAACTGCCAACTGGCAATGCAACTGGAAACAGACCTTGAATAAAAGGGGAGAAAAGGTAAAGAGTTTATATGGCTAAGAGACTTCAAAATGAGTCGGAAGGTCATCCCAGAGGTGATGCTTACGCACATCTCAGTAGCATCTCATAGAATTCCATAGTGGATATCACCCAAAATAGTGGGGCTCCTGAGGGTTCTGGAGACACACAGGCCCTATGTCAGGGTGGCTAGTTCCGGAGTTTGGGTCCTTGTCAGTGGGCCCTACTTTGGAGTTTGTGCTCCTGAGAGTAACAGAGTTGGACTCAACTATGTCTTCCCTGCACATGGTTCATTTGTCCCTTCTATTCAAACCTATACTTGGTGCTGGAGTTTGTAGGTGTACATCCAGAGACTTGAGTCTTTGTGCTGTCCATGTGCCAGCTGGGCCCAGAACCTCAGTGGGGCAGCAACTCCTATTCTACAGTTTATTGGACTCACCCAGGACACCTGGTGGGGACATGATGATGGAAAACAGCTGTCTCAGGGAAGGGAGAGAGTCTGCAGCTGCAGGCAGGATAATCCCATCTACCCCGTGGGATATAAGCCCCCTATCAATTGGAGGTGGAGTGGACATCACCATCCCAGACTCCTCAGGATTGGGGAAGGAGCTATGGACTAGACTAGACTTACTTGTATTCTACTATAGACATATTGTGATTCAAGCAATGGAGGAAATTACAAAACTGATGTGGAGCCAGTGTCCATGGGAGGCTCTGAGGGAAGGGAGAGGGAAAAGCAGTTTTAATACAGGGGCTTTTTCGGGACTTGGGAATTGTCCTGAGTGACATTGTAATGACAGATATAGGCCATTTTATATCACCATATTACATGTATAATTGTGTGGGAGAGAGTATGGTCTACAATGTGAACTATGGTACATGCTTAATGGCAAAGCCCCAGGATGTATTTATCAATTGCAATTAATTTGCCAAACTAATGAAGGATATTTATGTCGGAGGTTTTGGGGGGTGTGGGAGGTGGGGCGTATGGGAATCACTATATTTTCTGTGTAGCATTTATGTAATCTAAGTATCTTTTTAAAAAATTTAAAAAATTAAAAATAAATAAATAAAAATCCTTGACACTGCATAACCCAGTGAATCCTAAGTCAAAGCACAGACCGTAGTTCATAGCACAATCATAAAAATGTGCTTTCATCAACTGTAACAAATGTACCACACCAATACAAGGTTTTAAGGGTGTATATAGGAATCCTGTAATTTATTCATGATTGTTCTGTATACCTCTAAGTTCTATAATAAACTAAAAACAATTAGATAGAAGAAGACATCTGACAAGGTTAGAGAAAGGGGAAGCCATGCAAGGGATTAGTGTGTTTCAGTGATATCCTTTTCCAGTGGATCATATTATCAAAGTCCCAGAATAAGAAGAGAAATGAGAGATGAAATGTATTTGAATAAATAATGGCCCAATGCACCCAAAATTTGGCTAAAGTTATAAATCCACACATTAAAGAATACAAGATAACCATGAAAGAAATCAATTCAGATAAATTTATGCCAAAGTACAACAAAATTAAGTTTGTATAAAACTAAACACACAAAAAAATCTCAAAGACAGAGAAAAAAACATTACCAATTCAGATGATACTTAACTTCTTCACTGAAAGAATGGATATAAGAAGGAAGTAATACAAAATTTTTCAAGTACTGAAAGAAAGTATCTGGCAAGCAAAAATATTGTATTTGGCAAACTTATCCTTCAGAAATGAAGATAAATTAATTCATTTACAGGTGAATGAAAACTATGAGAATTTATCTCTAGCAGGTCTATCCTTAAAGAATGACCACATGAAACGCTCTAATTAGATATGTAACAATAGCAGAATTATGCTGGAAAATTCCCAATAAAAGAATAATGAATTGGATGAATTGGGTAAAAATAGATATAATTACAAAGGACTATCCTTCTCCTGAGTTTTTAAAACATATTTGATGGTTAAATCAAAACTTATAACATCATAATTGCTCTAAGTGTGATGTACTCACAATAATAATACAAGATTAATAAAACAAGATGGAATCCTTAAAAATATTCAAATAACCTATGAATTTTTTAAAAAATTAGAAAGAGATGAAATATCTGGAAAAATAACAGAAAAGCAGCTGTTAACTCTAACAAACCAATAATTACTTTAAATGTAATATTTCAGTAATATACATCCATTAAAAAACATTACTTGACAGTGTGGATACTGATACATGGACAAATTATATACTGTCTATTAGAAACTTACTTCAAACATAACATAGTTATATTGAAATGAAGGTATGTAAAAAGATGCACCATGCTAAATTCAATCAATAAAGATTAATTGTTAGTATCAGATTAAATACATCTCAGGGGAAAGAAAATACTGTTGGAAAAGATGAGCCAAACTAGAAGACACAATGTTCCTAAATGTGTATGCACCAAACAACAGAGCTTAAAAATACATGAAACAAAATCTGATTAGGCTAAAAGAATTGTAGAATGCATGGTTATAACTGAATATTTCAACATCTACCTTTCAGCAAACGACAGGAATACTAAATAGTAAACTAGCAAAGATACAGAACTGAACAATACAGGAGTAAATCAACTTCTATAGAGGACTCCATTCAACAATAACAGAACATTTATTATTTTCAAAAGCTCTTGGAATATTCTCCAAGATAGACCATATCTTGGGTTAAAAAAACCTAAATCTCAACAAGATTTAAATAATTGAATTCATATAGAGTATGTTCCTTAATTATAAAGGATTCAAACTTGTAATCAATAACAGATATAAGACAAAATTATTCATAAAGTTGGAAATAAACCAACACACTTCTAACAATTCATCTGTCAAAATTAATAATTCATTCCTCTTCTTTTTTGTCATGTTTACAGTCTTATTCTGTTATCATTTTACTTCTTATTAGACTTTCCTGTTGTCATTCTTTAAAGATAGATATGCTAGAGACAAATTTTTTCTGTTTTCCTTCATCTGTGAATGTGTTTCTACAAAATACATAAAAATGAATTAAAATGAAAATACGACCAATTAAAATTTGTAAAATGGAGTTAAAAGCTGTGTTAAGAGAAAAACGTGTAAGTAATGGATGGAAGAGTTCAGATCCCAACTCATTTTATATGGCCAGGATTACCAAAACTAGAGAAATACTACAAAGAAGTAGAGAGAGAAAAAGAATATTACAGAGCAATATTTCTCTTCAACTTAGACCAAAAGATCCTCTACAAAATATTAACAATTTGAATCCAATAATGTAGAAAATGAATTATAGATCATGACAAATTATTTAAGATATGAAAGGCTGGTTCAATATTTGAAAATCAATCATTGTAATCTACCTTGTTTACAGACTAAAGAAGAAAGCATATCTATCAATTCACTCAAAAAGCATTTGATAACATCCAACATCGATTCATGACTAAAAAAAAAAAAAACAACCTTAACAAGGTAGGAATAGGAGTAAACTTCTTCAAGTTCATTAAAATTATTTTATTAAAACCAAACGTAACAGACACTTAAACTCATACTTAAAGGTGAAACCTACTTTTCTAATTGGATCATGAACAAGGCAAAAATACATGCACCCATCATTCTTAATAAAAAAATATGGTAGATCAATAACATGGAAAACTACTCAACAAAAAAAGAAGCAAACTATCGTTACATGAAATAGTTTGGATTTATATCCAGAGAATTATACTAAGTAAAGAAAAGCCAATCTAGGAAGTTTATATACTACCTATGATCCCATTCACATATTATTCTTGAAATGATGGAATTATAGAACCAGAAGGGAATCAGTGATTGGCAGGAATTGGGGGCCTGAGGAAGTGGGTGTGGATATAAAGGGGCAAGAAAAGGGATCCTTGTAGTGATGAAATTGTTCTGTATCTTGATTTTGACTTATGAAAAATTGCACAAGAGTAAGCATATAAACATATACAGTTCACTTAACACCTTGTTGGGAGATTCTTGTTACTCAGTATTCTATAACTGCACGTGATTTCATCTTGGGGACAGAGAATACTTTTTAATCTGTGTACTTAAAAATGGATCATTGAGGAATGAACAAGCAAAAGGGGGGAATGCAACTATGGACTAATGTAGACATTATTAGTCTAGCAATGGAAGAACTTGTAACATTGATATAAAGGCAGTGGTGACCAGAGGTTCTGATGGGAGAGAGAGGGAAGATTTGGTGTAACATGGGGCAGTTTGGGGACATTAAAATTGTTCTGCATGACATTGCAATGATGGATAAAGGACATTATACATTTTGTCATTTAAAATTGTGTGGGCAAAGTGTAAATTAAAATGTAAACTGTAGATCATGGTTAGTAGCAATGCTTTAATATGTTTCATCATTTGTAACAAATGTACCACAATAAGGAAAGAAATTGTTAATGGGGGAAAGTGTGGGTGGAGGAGGAAGTGGGCTATATGTGAATCCCTCTAAATTTTTGATGTAACATTTATGTAATATAAAGCTTATTTTCTTTTTTGAAAAAAAAATTGTTCATGACCTTTAAAAAAATTGTGAGTCTCCGAAATTGCTTTGAAATTAAGAGAATAATAAAAGAGAGATTTTAAGATATATAAAAATAAATGAAAATGATGGCTAAGGTTACTTATAGATAACCTTTTAGAAATGTAAAGACACACAAACCAATGGGGGTAAAATGTGCAAAAGGCATGAACAGGCAGTTAATAGAAAATATAGATGATCAATAAGTAATCAAATGATCCATTTTATCATTAATTATTAGGGAAATTAAACACAAAATATATAGAGAATTGAGAGTTCCTGCTCTCATAAGCAGCTAGAACTGCTTGTTGCTGTTCCGAGTTTGCTCTACTAAACTGAACATGCTGCAGAATGGGAACATATTGAAACATCTGCACACAGTACAGAAGTATGAGGGTGGTAGGTGAGGACTGGTAGATGGCTGCTATGCAGTTCCTGTCTTCCCCAGCAAATATCCATGGAAAGGAACCTATAAAACAAGATTATAAAACACATGGTTAAGTCTAATGACAAGAAAAATAACCCAACACAATTAGTTTTATGAATCAGAGGAGTCTTAAACAAATACACAAACACTCATAAGTGCACATGCATGCATTTATAAACATATACTTTATACTTAATAAAATGAAAGCATAATTTTTATCTTAAAACCACAAGACATTATGAAAGCAACCAGGTTGGATGGAGAAAAGTGTATATAAAATAAAAACAGAATTCTTGGAAATAAACTATATTTATTGAAATGAAATAAACAATGAATGCATTCTAGACTCTATATACAAAGGAAAATTTAGTTAATTAGAAAATGATAATGAACACTTTTCCCAGTATATAAAATAGATAAAAAGATAGTAAATATGAAATTTTAAGAGAGAGGGAGAAAGACAAGAGAATATGGATAGTGATTATTAAAGCAGTTATGGTTTTTGTAGTCTTTAAAAAAGAAGACAGAGATTAATATGGTAGATATTTCATTATAAATTATATTATAAGTTTCAAATTTTTAATATATTGAATACTGAAATTGCTATAAAATGTTATTTTAGTATTATTGATAATTATATTATTATCTTAAACATTTATGGAATTGAAATATTCTCATTTATATCAGCACAAGAAAAAGTAAGAGTAAGATGACTGTGGGAGTCCTAAGCCATGTTTCAATTTAATAGTAATTTTTAGTAGATGGAAAGCTGGAATACTAATTTGAAAATGATAAAAATAATTTTGAGTAGGGGAATGGTCATCAAAGAGAAGGAAAGAGAAAGAGGTGAAAGACAAATAGCAGAGTTTGGCTTATCCTGGCAGTTCTGTAGGCTAATGAACACTTTTCCTTATGGGACGAAAATTAAATATTATGACTGCAATGACTCAAGTCAATTCAATTTATCCCATGATTTTTGTGGTTTTTAAACATAGGAGTTATGAAATGAGCCCAATGGCTATGAGGTGAGCTCCATTTGCTATTCTACTACTTTGAATTAATGAATACATTTTTGTTCTCCAACTCCCAATACACTTGCAAACATAATAAACTTTTAATAAGCTAATTAGCCACACATTGTGTGCGACAATTGCATCTGATCCCAGGAGAAACCTAAACCTATTTCTCAAAGTTTCTCTTTGATCTCACTTTTGCAAAAATCCCTTTAAATTAATGCTGGGCTTCATTAATTTTCAGAATGCCAGGGTGAGCTGAGTTGGACCCCTAGGGATGCTTTAACAAGATTTTCTCCTGAGATTCAAACTGCAGATACAAATGTTTGTGATTTTTTCCTTTTAATAATAACTTTTTATTTATATTGTTGCACTCTAACAAGTCCCCTGGCATGCCCAGTACTGGTGCTTAACAGGGAGGGAGAGCTCCCTTTCTACTTTTTAAGGTGGTAATTATCAGCTACAGAAAGTTGCTAAATAAAGAAAACAAAACTACTTCTCAAGGTTTTTTTTTAATGCTTTGTGAGAGATAATTTAGATCTTTCCTCAGTCCCTATGCTTTTAAACTGCCCTCATTTTAATTACAAAAAATCTCTTTGGTAAGCAGGGGGCTTCTTAAGTTAGGGAAACCAAATTCCTAACATCTCAAGCCACTGTCTCTGTGAAACCTGTCTGATAATAACAAAGCAACTTGAATCCAAATTATTGTTTAATTCTGATGTTTCTTTTTGTTCTCAAATCCAAGTTCTTTGTTGTCATTGTTGTTGTTTCTCTGTGCACCATAACTGAATATTGAAACACAGCAGAATACCACACTGGGTCCCCCCATTAATAGACAGGTTTCATAAGAAAAGTTATTAATATTTATTGATCTAAACACCACTAAAAATCTATTTTGATTTTATAATCTAATTTGAAGCATCATACTCCACTACCCCATTTTAAATCATCTACCTAAACTTAACCTCTAAACAAACAAAAGAATAAAAAACAGAAAGCAGATTGGTTACTAGTTGCAGACTAAAATACTTAAATAACTGATTACTGGATCATGAGAGAGCTGACATTTAAAAACTGGCCAAACAGTGCACATGATGAAATGAGCTATATGTGTTAAAAGAAAATGTTACACAAAATACTATTTAGATGAGTCTATTGGAACAGTTAACAATTGGAGCAGATTCCAATCCATATTTGGAAAGGAACTCCAAGAAGACAAAAAACAGAGGAAGGCTATATAGGGTAAATGTGAACACTTAAAATATTTGGTTACTGTAAAATTCCTTTTTTCTTTTAAGAATTTAGTGACCTTAGGGTTAGGTATGATATCTCATGGGCATAGGGCTTCCCTAGATTTGATTTATTCTTTTTTAAATTTTTATATTTTAATTCATTTTATTTTATTAATTTTTTTTATTTTAATTGTTTTATTTTTTAAAAGATATTTAGATTACATAAATGTTACACAAAAATTGTAGGGATTCCCATATGCCCCACCTCCCACTCCTCCTACAACCTCCCACATAAACATCCTTCACTAGATTGGCACATCACCTGCAATAGATATATATATCTTGGGGCCTTGCCACTAATCATGGACCATAGTTCACATTGTAGACCACACTCTCTCCCACAGTTCTGCATGTTATATGATGATATAAAATGTCCTATATCTGTCATTGCAATGCCACCCAGGATAATTCCCAAGTCCTGAAAAAGCTCCTGTATTACAGCTGCTTTTCCCTTTCCTTGCCCCCAAAGGGTCCGGTGGCCACTGGCTCAGCATCAATGTTGCAATTACCTCCATTGTGTGAATCACAATATGTCTATAACAGAATACCAGCAAGTCCACTCCAGTCCACAGCTCTTCCCCAATCCTGAGGAGTCTGAGATGGTGATGTCCACCCCACCTCCAAGTGAGAGTGGGCTTATATCTCATGGATAAGATGGATGGGATTATCCTGCCCAGAGCTGAAGACTCTCTCCATTCCCTGGGATGGCCATTGCCCATCATCATCTCCTCACCAGGTGTCCAGGGTGAGTCCATTGAGCTGTAGAGTAGGAGTTGCAGCCTAGCTGGCACATGGACAGCCCAAAGACTCCAGTCTCTGGAAGTACACCTACCAACTCCAGTACCACATATAGATTTGAATAGAAGGGACAGATGGACCATGTGCAGGGAAGACATATTTGGGTCCAACTCTGTCACTCTCAGGAGCAAGGATTCCAAAGTAGGGACCACTGATAAGGCACTAAACTCTGGGGCTATCCACCCTGATATAGGACCTGGGTGTCTCCAGAGCCCTCAGGATCCCCTCTGTTTGGGGTGTATCCACATTGCAAGCCTATGAGGTCCTACTGAGATGTGCATAAGCATTACCTCTGGGATGACCTCCCAACTCACTTTGAAGTCTCTTAGCCATATGAACTCATTTGTCTTTACCATTTCCCCCTTTTAGTCAAGGTCTTTTTCAGGTTGTATTGCCCTTTGGCACTTGTTAGTAATCCCTTGTTTCCAGGGAGGCTCATCCCTGGAAGTCATGTCCCACACTGGGAGGAAGGTAATGCATTCATATGCTGAGTTTAGCTTAGAGAGAGGCCACATTTGAGCAACAAGGAGGCTCTTAGGAGGGAACCCTTAGGCACCCTATAACAATAGGCTAAGTTTCAATTTCAAGAGCAAATACTCATAAGGCTAATCATCAATAACAATAGCCCATCATTGGATCATCCTCCTTTGCCAGACACTGCCCCTGCACTTGGGGGACTGTTGCTACTCCCTTGGAGAATATGGCAGACCTCTCCAGTATGGGGATTCAGTATACTTTCATTTCATTTTATTTTATTTTAACTTTATTTTTAAAGAAGTTTATGGCTATAGAAAAATTACATAAAAAATATAGGGGACTCCCATATATCCTACCCACTCCCCTCTCACATTTTCTCCTATTAATAACATCTTATATTAGTGTCGTGCATTTGTTAAAATTGATGAACAAATATTGAAGCATTGTTACTAACCATGGCAAATAGCTTTCATTACGGTTTACTCTTTGCTCCATACAATTTTATAGGTTTTGACAAAATGTTTAATGGTCTGTATCCATCATTGAAATATCTTGCAGAACAATTTCCACAAATGCCCCATGTTCCACCTATTCTTCCCTCCATTTCCTCTCTGAAACTCAGGTAACCCCTATCTTTACATCAATGATACAATTCTTCTGTTACTACAATAATATCAAGTCTACTTTGATCCACAGTTACATTTCCCCTTTATGTTTCTCCATTCCTCAATCATGATGACTTTGGGATGGTGACTCTGCTTCAGATTGAGAGGTGGAATAGATCTTATGGGGCAGATGGAAGGAAATTCTTCCTTACAGTTGTAGATACTCTCTGTTTTTTTTTGGACAGGCGTGGCCAATCATCATTTTGTTAGTTGTCCTAGATGGCTCTAATGAACTGGACAGTAGGTGTTGGCTGCCACTCTGCTAAGATTCAGGGCTTATCCAACATACGAGCACCCTAAAGATTTAAGTCTTTGGGACATACATTTAATGGGTATAGTGCTAATTATATGTTCAAATAAAAGGAATAGAAGAATCATGTGGAGGGAAATTATAATGAGTCTAACTATTACATTGGGGAAATAGGTTAACATATATTCCAAGATAAGGCCCACCAATAGGGTGCTGATTTCTTGGGGTCATGTGCCTTTCCTTTAGTGTCCAGATGTCTTGGGAGCCCTTGGGAGCACCCCTGTTTGAGGCTTTGTATTTTGTGGCTGTTAGTGCGGTCCTCCTGAGATGTGCATATGTGTAACCTCTGGAATGACCTCCCAACTCACTTTGAAATCTCTTAGCCATAAAAGCGCTTTTGTATTTAATATTTCCCTCTTTGATCAAGGTCTTTTTCCAAATGCATCACTAAATGGCACTTGGTAGTAATCCCTTGGTGCCAGGGAGGCTAATCCCCAGGACTCTTATTCTCTCTTAGAAACTATGAGTGTCATGGAAAATATACTTCATTTCAAATGTAATACAGCTATTTGGTGGCATCTTTTCTCAGGCCCCTAAGGCAAATTAGGACTCACCAGGAAAGACAGATAGAAATTTGAAATTTGTAGTGGCCTCAGGAAAGGGAAGTGGAAGTACATGGGCCAAGATATAAATATTGTGACTTCCCTATATAAAACATGCTTTATTTGTAAGATATGGAATTTTTCTATATTGATATATGACAATCTGTGCAATTGTTTTGACTGAATTTTTTTGTACTCATAAAATTTTCATTTAATTTGTATTGCTTTCTAATAATTTAATTTTTGGTGCCAAGTGATCCCTTTTAGCTTTAATTTTTAATGTATTTCCTAGATATTGTTCAAATATAATTACCTGCTTTCTGATATTTAATTTTATATGAGCAAATGGCTATAGGAAAACAGAATGTATATAATTTATCTCCCAAGCTTAAATGGGAGTTAGCATAACTATAACTATTCTATACCTTATTTTAATTTTTACTTCATATCGTTATATTTTCTCTGTAGCTTTAGTCAGTCCCTTATATATTCTACCTTGAGCAGCCTTGTCCATATACATCAATTTGCATTTGAGCAGGCATATCTTTAGTGTAAATTCTAGAAGTTTAAGTGACAAATTGGAAATGTGTTTTTAATTTTTATATATATGAAAAAATGTTCCCTCCATTTTCATAGTTTGTACTCTCATCAGTCTTGCTTTCCAACATTCTTGTTAAAAGAAAGTTTTGTCAAATATTGCACTTTTGTAAATCTCAGTGTACTTTTAATCAGCACATTTTTATTATGAATGAAGTTGAATATATTTTTCAGTTAAGACACATTTTCTCCATTTCTTTTTATCTATCTCTGCAATACCTTAGCTTATATTTTTACTGTTTTATCAGTGCTTTTGATATTGGTTTATAAAATGTTTTTGTTAAGACTGAGTCTTGAAACTTTAAAAATTAAAAATAATAAAATAATGATTTTTTAAAGTTTCATTTTTATATAATAAGAGTAGTATAAAAAAGAAATATTTTAGAAAATTTTCCCAAATTTTCTTTTTTTCCTTTTATATTATTTTTTATTTTTGCTATCAAAATTCATTATTTTTTATGTTCTCTCAATATTGAGGTGCAGAAAAACCTTCCCCATATTAATCATATTCACTTGCATTTCCACCAGCAGTATTAAGAATTCCAGTGCTCCATAAGTCACATCCTTTCCATTTAGACATATATTCTGTGCGGGTGGAGGTGCTATTACATTGCATAAATTTAATTTGCATTTTCATGACTCCTAACAAAGTCGAGTAACTTCAAATTGACTGTTTAGATAGCACTATGAACTGCATATTCAATCAATTTTGACCGAGTTTCTACTACTATGACTGTCTTTTAAAACTATTGACTTGTAAAAATTTGCTATATATTGTAGATATGCATTTATTTTTGGGCATTTATATTCCAAACCTCTTATGAAACCCTTTCAGGAGTCTTTTCACTTTATTAATAATGTCTGTTGATGAATAGCAGTGATCAACCCTAAAATAATTCATTTTATTTTTTCTTCATACAGTTAACAACTTGTATATTCTTCAGTAAAGTCATGCAGAGAGCCTTCTATGCTTTTTTCCTAAAATTTCATTTCTTTTTACCTTTCATATTTAAATTTGCATCCATAAACAACTTAATTTTTTGTGTGTTGTGAAATAAGAGTGAAGTTTATATATTCCCTCTTGAAATCCATTTGACTCAGTGCCATCCTGGAAAGATTGCACCAACTCATCTGTGTGAGTATGAGTATACTCATCTGTGTGAGTATAATCTCTTGTTCCGTTGTTCAGTTTGTCCATATAGCAACTATACCACACTGTTTTAGTCACTGTGACTTTATTAGTGGACTGAAGATTTGATACACAATTCTACCAGCTTAGTTCTTCTAAACTGCCTTGATTATTCTCAGAACTTTCCCTTTCTTTGAGAATAATTTCTCAATTTAAAAAAATAAATTGCTGAAATTTTTATTGAGATTGGATTAATGTATAGACAATTTACAGTGGACAATTATGATCTTTGAAATATTAAATCTTCTAATCAATAAACATGGTATAGTTCTTCATTTACTTAAGTCTTTTAAAATTTCTCTCAGTAATATTCTGTAGTTTTAATTACAGAGGTTTTACATATCATTTCTTTTATTTCTTACTAGGAATTTGATTTTTTGATGCAACTGTAAATGGCATCATTTTAATCTAAATTTAATTTAAATATTCTTTGACTTCGTGGCTATTTAGTAGTATTTTATTCAATTTCCAAACAGTGGATAATTTTTAAAAATTATTGTTTGTTTGTTTTTTTCTAATTTGTTGCTAAGTTCTATTTTGGTCACATAATATACTTTGAAGTATTTTACCCTTTGTTGAATTGTGCTTTATGGGCCTACATATGATCAATTTTTCATATGTTTTTCCTTCTTGATTACAATGCTCATCTTGTGTCATGTAAGTCTATTTTCTTCATTGTTGTCCAGATCTTCTTTATTTTTACTGATTTCTTATCTCCTTATTCTGTCATATTAATAATGCAATATTTTCATACATTATTATTGTAGATGTGTCTATTTCACTTTCTTTTTTTAGCTCTGTCATTTTTCCTTCATATATTTTGAATTTACATTATTAGGCACATACAGAACTGCCATCTCTTCAGCGGTGGAAAGAAGAGCAAGATGACCCCAGTGGTACTGTAAGGAATTTTAAATAGAGAGTGGATTTTAGATTCAACTTCTAAGGGTTGATGAAGACAGACTTGGACTGTGGTTTCAGAGTTATGTACTTGATGGTTTAGAGCCTTCATCCATCACCATGGACCTCTACTCATCATGTAGCTGGTCCTCACATTTGAAAGGCAGAATATCTTTGACACCAGACTGTGTGCTTCTTTCATGAGATCAACAGACATCCCCCAACCTGACCTCTTGATTTCACCATGCTTGGATCTGAAGGCACCATTTGTCATTTGTGATGATCAGGATGAACTGTAGCATGTATATTATTTACATATCAACATGCTTAAATCCAATATTTAACTCAGTCACTTTTAGGTACTTCATCTAGTGACCAATGAGACTTAATAAAAATTACCACTTTATTTAGGTGGGCAATTGGAGATTTTGGATATTAACCACCAAATAATTTTTTAAGTAACAATTTTTATTATTTAATATTTCAAATATAGATTGCTGGGGCATAGACATGCAGAAGTATTGACACGTGACAACATGAATGAATCTTGAAGACCTTATGTTGAATGAAGTAAGCAAATCATCAAAGGACATATATTGCATGACCTCACTGATACAGCCTAAGCCTATTGAACATACTCACAAAGATAGAGTCTTTAAAGTAGCTTATCAAGAGAGAGAAAAAGAGTAGAGTGTTATGAGTTGATGCTCAATTTGGGGGAAAAAACATGATAAGTTGGATGGGGTGGTTTGGTGGTTCATGTGGGTGATGGTGGTACAGGGATGTGAGTGGGATAGATGGTGCTGGAATGTGAGGGTAAGCAGAATCAGGCAGTTGTTTTGGATATTCATGGAACTGGGCTGAGGGCAGGAGGAAGGAACAGATGAATTCTGGGTATTTGTAGGTCTGTGGTTCAAAGTGTAATGGTGGGAACATTTTTTGGCAAATATAGCAGGGGAGGGTCACAGTGCAGGGCTTTTGTTGTGGGGGAATATGTGAGAAAGGGTGCACCTGGGGCATGCTTCTATGGAATATTAATGTGCTCAACTTGGCATTGGTTGTTATCTCAGTGGGTGAAGACCCACACAAAAAGTAAGAAAATATTATTAGTTTCTGGGAAGAACTGCTATGTACTCAAATAAAAGGGCAAGATCATCTCAAGTACATATGCAGTGCCTAATAAAAGGAAACAGACCAATATGTCAAGTCTTCAATAGTAATGCATGTAACTATGAGCCTTATTCTTCAAAAATTGAAACTTACTGGTTGTCATAGGTTCCAAAGGAGGGAGAGGGAAGAATGGATGGAATATATGGCATTTTAGGCATTGGAATTGTTCTGCATGATCTTGCAATGATGGATACAGTCCATTACACATTTTGCCAGAATCTATAAAAGTATATGGTGCAAAAGGTAAACCATAATGTAAACTATTGACCATGGTTAGTAGCAATGCTTAAATAATCATTCATCAATTGTAACAAATGTACCATACACATGTTGGATGTTATTGTTAGGGGAGAATATGGGTGGGCAGGGTGTGGGGCATATGGGAATTCTTCATATTTTCTATATGACTTTTCTCTAACCTAACACTCTTTGGAAAATAAAGTAAAAAAATAAGATACTGGGGTAACATACAGAAGAAATCATTAATATACATAAAATAACAGATCTTACGGTGATGAAAGGCACAATGCAAAAAAAGTTTTTAAAGTTATTTTATTTTATTATTATTTTTTGTTGGCTTTGTTTGAAGTGAGGTTTTGGATTGCAGAAGGGTTTCAACTGTGTCAGGGAAGGATCATTGGTGCAGGGTATCAGTGGTGTGGAAATGTGTGGGAAGGGGTACAACTGGGGCATGCCTCTGTGGAATATGCATGTGTTCATGTAGTCATGGGGTGTTGTCTCTGTGGGGGAGTCCTACAGAATAACTATGGAATACTGAACTCTCATCCTGGAGAGTCCTGAGACATTCTCTCATAGAGTGTTAAGAATCTCTAGATTACCTAGCGAAGGAGGACAGACCAATATGCCAGGTCCTTGATATTGATGCTTGTACTTATGAACCTTGTTCCTGTGAAATTGAAACTTAGCCTAGTATTATATATTGCCTAAGAGTTACCTCCTGAAAGCCTCCTTGTTGCTCTAATGTGGCCTTTCTCTAAGCCAAACTGAACATACACCATCCCCCCGATGTGGGACATAACTCCCAGGGATGAAATCTCCTGGTACTAAGGTATTATTATCAGGCACCAAATAGGGATGCATTTTTAAAAAGGCTTTGACCAAAAGGAGGAAATATTAAATACAAATGAGTTTTTATGGCTAAGGGATTCTAAAGTGAGTCAGGAGGTTATTCCAGGGGTTACACTTCTCCACGATCAGGAGGATCTTACTGACTACCACAGTAAAAAGTTACTCAGTTAAGGTTTCTTCTGAGAGTTCTAGAGATATCTGGACACTATAGGCAGGGCAGACAAACCCAAGAAATCAGCCCCCTGAGATGGTCCTTATCTTGGATTATATGATAACCCATCTCCCCAGTGTATCAGGGTTTGACTAATTTATAATTTTCCTACACATGGTTCTTATGCCCCATTTATTTGAATCTATTATTAACACTCTACCCATTAAATACATATCCCAGAGACTTAAATCTTTCAGCTATTTAAATGCCAGTTGAGCAATGAATCTCAACAGAGTTGCAGCCATCACCTACTCTCCAGGTCACTGAATTCACCCAGGACAACTAACAAGGGGATGATGATGGACAATGCCCATCCCAAGAAACAGAAACTGTCTACAATTGCAAGCAAGACAGTTTCATCCATCTGCCCTATTGGATCTAAGCTCCCTATCAATCACAGTCAAATTTCGCATCACCTTCCCAAAATCCTCAAAAATGAGAAACAAACAAACATAAAGGGGAATGCAACTATGGAATAATGAAGAAATATTATTATTCTTAGTAATGAAGAACTTATAATTTAATTTAAAGATGGTGGTCACTAGAGGTTCTACGATCAGGGAGAGGTAAGAGTCAGTGTATTATGGGGAATTTGGGGGACATTAGATTTATTTACAAAATATTGCAATGACTGATACAAGCCTTTATAAATTTTATCTAAACCTATAAAATTGTGCAGTGCAGAGTGAACCATAATGTAAACTACAGACCATGCTTAGTAGCAATGCTTCAATATGTGTTCATTAATTGTAACAAATGTACCATACTAACAAAAGATGTTGTTAATGGAGGAAAGTGTGGGAAGGGGAGGGCATAAGGTATATGGGAATTCCCTATATTTTTGATGTAACATTTATGTACTCTAAAGCTACTTTAAAAATAAAGGAAAAAAATTGACAACTAAGAAAAGTCTCATGAAAAGGTGATATGAAAGTGAAGCTCTGGAGAGAGGCAGAAATGAACTAGGGAGGGTTCTAGGAAGAATATATCACAGGTAGAGAGAACTTATCATTGTTAAAAGCCTCAGGCAGCAGGTCATCCATTGTGCTTGAAATCAGTGTTGGAAGTTGAGTTGTATCTTCTCCAAAAGATATATTCAAGTCTTAAGACTGTGACTTTATTCAGAAATTGGGAATTGAAGATGTAATCAGCTAAGATAAAACCAAACTAGATCAGGCTGGGTTCTAACCCAATAAGACTATTGTCTTTTTAAGGAGGAAATTTTGGGCACTCAGAGACACAGGTGATGAGGCTATATGACAAAGAATCAGAGAATGGAGTTATGCTACTATAAGCCATGAAAAACCAAGTATCCAGTAATCACTAGAATCTACGAAGAAGCAAGGAAAGAAAATCTTCTTGAGCCAATAGGAGAACATGGTTCTGCTGGCAGTTTTTTTTTTTTTTCTTTTCAGAATTTTAGCCTGTAAAACTGTGAAACCATATATTTCTGTTGTATTAAGCCACCCAGTTTGTGAACGTTTTGAATGGCATCACTAAGAAACTAACACAAACAGCAAAGACAACTAGAGGCCTTACAGAAGGTTGGAAGTTGGAGAGGTATAGTGATATATTCAAGGAGGCCAAATCACAGAATTTCTATAATTCATGATTTAAAAAATAAGCTTATTCTCTGAAGGTGATTAAAACTTCTGTTCTGAACAAATGTGTGGCATATCAGTATCTGTATGGGCACATTGGTAAGAGATGATTGGTTGGAGTATAGGAAATCAGGAAACTACTGAGGAGTTTACTTTCATAGTATAGTCAAGATTGATGGTAACTTGGGCCACAGTCGTCAGTTTATGAATGCTTTGTGTAATTGGAGCATACAGAAAATTCTAATTACTCTTATATGAGATATGAAAAGGAACAGTCAAAATTGTTCTACAGTTCTGACTATGCAACTGAGTTGCCATATATTGTATTTTTTTT
>JAQZBX010042160.1:0-22098 GCA_029593785.1 Cabassous unicinctus | reverse complement strand
TATTTATACCAAAATGTGGAGGGCTCTTGAATGTTAGTGGGCACCAAGACCAGGGCACAGAAAATGCTATCATGCCCCTAGCTGGAGTGGGGCATGACAGAGGATAGGAGATAATGGAGTCCTAGCCTAACTCAACTTTACTAAGTCCAATGGGTGTGCAGACCCACTCTGTGGTTAATTCTCTGGTCCCTGAATGCATAATGGAAGTAGATTAACATAGCATCTGGAAAAACTCTTTCACTGCTGGTCTAATGGAGTAAATCCAAGAGGAAACCCATAAAACTGACCTTCCTCAGCCAAGATCAGAAGTAATACTACATCCAGAGTAATACATAGGTTAGTCCTGCCTTTGAAACGTAAATGTTGAAGAATAAATGGATGATGGCTTGTCTGCAAAGATCATAGGCACTGTGGTAGATGACAGTGAGCTGTCTTAAATTAGCAGGTAGCTGCCTCAGTGTTAGCTGCTCTGTCAGTTGTACAGCCTTTACCAGAAGATATTGCTATAGCCTCAGGCATGTGGTTAATATCTTGAATGTTCTATTTTCAGTCACCATCAGTAAAGAGACAGCTGTACCTGGGCTTGTCTCTCTTTGGCTGCATAATGTGTTCTCTCAAGCCTTGCTCCATGTCAGCTTGCCAGTCAGGTGATGTGCCTCATGCCTAATGGGCACTCATGGCAGGATAAAAAAAGGTCATTTTTCCATGTGACAGGATCCCCCAGGTGTAGCATTTCTTCACGTTTGAAGATGACTAAGAATATTACACTGCTTGGTTTGGGAGCTGTAATCTACTTTCTGGGGAGCTAGCAGTGATGGGAAGTGGTCCCATCTAATCAATATGGCTGTGGGGAAAGGGTTTGTCCCCACCCCATGGAACATGACCCCATATATGTGATGCCAATATTTGGTTTTGAAGCGCAAGTCACAGCCTTTTGGATCTATTTTGGCCAGTGATAGCCTAGAGGCAATCCCTTTTTAAGTGCCCACTCCACAGGCCAGAGATGCCTTGGAGGCCTGAGGATTCAAAAGCCCAGATTTCCCACTGGGAAGGGGAGCCTGGGATCCTGAGTGGGCAGTTTCTGTGGGACTCACTGGACATTCTGGGTAAGAATGGACTTTAGGTCATTCATAGGCATCATCACGGGACAGTTACTCAGGTGAGTTAAGCATGTGTGCAGATGAGTGAGCTTGTGAGCTGTTTCCAGGTATGGAGCTTCCCACCAGAGCTCTTTTTTATGAGAAAATTATTTATTTTCATTGGCCTGGCCTCTCTTCCAGCCCTTTGCCACTGCCCAAGAATTAGCAGCATGGTGGAGATTGGACAACTGGCAGCTCAGAGTATCCTGGAGGGCTAATGGGGCTATTTCCAGCTCTGCCAGTGGTGAGCAACCCACACAACCAACTTGGGTAAGTGGGGCACTTGAGGCCAGGTGACATGCCTTGGCTGTCCAGCAGGCTGCATTGTGCACAATGATACCATTGTCAAAGGGCGATATACAGACTCCCTCTCCATGTCCAGGTGGTCCCCACTTAGCTAGAAGAGTGGGCAATGGTCCTGCCATTGCCAGGTCTCAAGATCTGTAGGAAAGGGCCTGAGCATGTGGAGACCAGATCCTTCTGTGACTGGGAAAGGCCATTTGTCAAATTTAACCTTCTCCTGTAGGTTTCATTTCTATATTACCAATGAGGCTTCAGGGGCTGTGCTGGCCTCCTGCTGGGAATTCTCTCTCACAAGGGGCATTGCAGGAATCTTCACCTGCAGCTGGCCAGCATGGCCTTGGTAGCACCTCTATTATTACAAGAGCCTTTATTTGTATGGGACTTCCTAGGACGCCCAAAACCAATCCAAAAGTTTCCCTGATGCACCACTGCCCAGAATCTATGTATAATGCCTTATCAAGGCCTTAAAATATTAACTTAGTCTTGTCCTATGCTCTGACTAGCTTGTTGTCTGTGACAGAGGGGGCCAGCACCATGTGTAGTTAGTCCAGGACTGTCCAGTCTCTATTAAGAAAGAAGATGGGAAAATAATAATGTAGACTGCTGGTCTCTTATAAGAGAATGCAGACTCTTTCTAATCTTCTTCCCTGCCAGGAATCTTTCCTATAGGAATACCTGATGAGGATGGGAAAAAACACATTCACTAAATCAATGGCTGCATACCATGGACCAAGGAATATGCTCAAAAGGTCAATCAAGGAGCTGGGCAGATTCAAATGGGTCTACTTCTTGTTTGAGTTTGTGGGGATATACAGTCATCATCCAAAAATTGCCTGATTTTTGTACAGGACCAACTGGTGAAGCAAATAGAAATTTTAAGCAAAATTAACAAAATAAGAAAATGAAGGCCACAAAATAACCATTAGGAAAATCCAGTATCAAAATTAATTCCTATAAATTATAATTTATGTAGCATATTGTTGCAGTAGCTGTCAAAAGTATTATAATTTTCTTTTCCTTTCCCTAAATGCCTTGATTCTCTACTTTTTCAGATCCCTATTTCTGTTGGCAAGATATAATGGAAATCAAACAGGAGAATTGTATAAATTTCTTTAATGATACCTTATTATTAATTTTTTAAAAGATATTACACAAATGCTACAAACAAAACATTAGGTTTCTCATATGTCCCGCTCCCCAAACCTCCCACACCATCCTACATAAACAACAATCTTCATTAATGTGGCACATTCATTGTAATTGACAAACACATCCTGGGGCATTGCCAATGAGCATGGACCATAGTTCATGTTGTAGTTTATACTCTCTCCCATTCAATTTTGCAGGATATGGGAAGGTATATAAAGTCATATATCTGTCATTGCAATGTCATTCAGGATGATTCCCAAGTCCTGAAAAAGCCCCTACATTACACCTGTCTTTCCCCGCATCTCCCCAGGGCCTCCAGTGGCCACTGATCCCACATCAACATTGTGATTTCTTCCATTGCTAGAATCACAATAAGTCTATAGTAGAATACCAGTAAGTGCACTCTAGTCCATAGTCCATTCCCCAAGTCTATAGCAGAATACCAGTAAGTGCACTTTAGTCCATAGTCCATTCCCCAATCCTGAGGATTCTGGAATGGTGATGTCCACCCCACCTCTAATTGAGAGGGGGCTTTGATCACATCCAGCCAATTGATGGGACTCTCTTGCTTGCAGTTCTAGGCTCTCTCATTTCCTTGGTATGGTGGTTGCCAATCCTCACTTCCTTGTTAGTTGTCCTGGGTGAGTCCAATGAACTGGAGAGTAGGTGTTGCAACTCTGCTGAGGCTCAGGAACCAGCTAGCACATGGATAGTCCAAAGATTCAAGACTCTTAGATGTACACCTACCAACTCCAGCACCAAGTGTATGTTCAAATAGAAGAGACAGATGAGCCAGGTGTAGGGAAGCCATAACTGAGTCCAACTCTATCACTCTCAGGAGCAGAAACTCCAAAGTAGGGCCCCCTGGCAAGGTACCAATCTCCGGAGGTATCTGCCCTGACCATAGGACCTGGGTGCCTCCGGAGCCCTCAGGAGCCCCATTATTTGAGGTAGTATCCACTTCGGCAGTCTATGAGATCCTGCTGAGATGTGAATAAGCATTTCCTCAGGGATGACCTCCCAAACTCACTTTGAAGTCTCTTAGCCATATAAACTCATTTATATTTATATTTCCCCCTTTTTATTTGAGGTTTCTTCCCTTGTGCATTGCTTGTTGATGCATGGTAGTAATCCTGCAATGCCAAGAGGCTCATTCCCTAGAGTCATGTCCCATGCTACAGGGAATGTAATGCATTTATATGCTGAGTTTGGCTTAGAAAGAGGCCACATTTGAGCAACAAGGAGGCTCTCAGGTGGCAACTCTTAAGCACCCCACAACACTAGGCTAAGTTTCAATTTCCAGTGCAAAGTCTTACAAGCATAGTTGTCAATATCAAGGGCCCATCAATGAACCATCCTTCACCAGTCATTGCCCCTATACTTGGGGGATTGTTTCTGCTCCATTAGAGAACATGGCAAAGCTCTCCAGGTTGGGAATTCAATATTCTCTTGGTTATTGTGTGACTCTCCACCCACTGTGACAATACCCCATGAATATTTGAACACATTTACATACCTTATATGTATGTCCATGTGAACTTGGTCCCATGTATACCCCATCAGAGACATCCCACACCAATGATCCTCCCCTGCCCCAGTTGTAACCGTTCTGTGATCTAAAGCTTCTTTTAAAATGAAGCCAGTAAAATAGCCATACAATTAATAGTAAAATGAAATAATAATGGTAGGCATAAATATAAAAATAAAATATATAAACACTTAAAGAAAACTAAAAATAAAATAAAATTTTAAAAATGGTATATTAAAAAATAATGAAAAACATTTTTTAAACATTTTTTGACCTTTTGTTTTTCATCACTGTAATATCTGTTGCCTGTATGTACAGTGATATTTCTTCCATTTATTCCTCAGTGCCTTACCTTTTTCATTTTGTATTCAAAGAAGATTTAGTTCACAGTAAAGTGACATACAAAATGCCAGGGGCTTCCATATACCCACCATCCTCCCCTTTTCCCTCTTCCCTTATAAATACTTTTTTATATGTGGCTGGTATATTTGTTATAACTGATATACAAACAGTGAAACATAGCTATTAACCATGGTCAATGGTTTACATTATGGTTTTCATTTTAGACCATACACTTTTATAAATTTTGATGAAATTTAACATGGCCTGTGTCCATCATTACAAGATCATGTAGAACATTTCCATTGCCCAATAAATGCCCCCTGTTCCATCTATTCTGTTCCTTCCTCCCCCTCCTCTCGGGGCACATGGCAACCACCAGGCTTCACTCCTTGAAGGACAAGTTTCATAGTTACATGCAACAACACTGAGGTCTTGACACACTGGTTTGTCCTCCCCTATTAGGAACTGCCCATGCTCTCAAGAGTCTAATGCCCCTCTGTTTGTGAACATATCAGTCCTTCCCAGGATGGGAGTCCAACTCCTTCCCACTCATTATGTGGGTCTCCACCCATTGATACAACACATTATGATAAAATGATCACTCACACAGTCCCTAGAAGCCTGCCCTAGGTGGGCCCTGTCCCAAATGCCCCCCATTCAACACCCTACACCAGTAACCCTTCCTTGACATATTGCCATAAGAATGTTCCCAACTTTGTACTTTCAACTACATACCTGCCAATCCCCAGTGTTTACCAGATCCCTCCCACAATCCTTCCCCCCATTTCAATGACACCTAGTGGAATTTATATTCCTACTTTATAATTGTCCTTTAAAATAATTTTTCTGATATAATCCAAATCCAACCAGTTTGCATTCCTTTGAAAAATAATTATGCAATATGCAATGCATATATTAATACTATTTAATTTCTGACTCCATTTCTGGTAAACCATATAAAAAAAGAAGGTCAAACATAGAAAACTTTATTTTAAATGATCTATATTATAAAGGGAAAAATTTTTTTTAAAGTGTATATATTTAATACTATGATTGGGGAAGTATGTAAATATATAATTAATGTATATAATTTACATATAAATATAAAAGAATGTTATAGAGACAACCAGCAAGATGGCAGCAGAGTAAATAGCTCCTAGAATCAGCTCCTGCTACAGGGCAGTTAGTAATCACCCAGAGCTATCTAAAGACTTGTTTCTGGGCTTGAGGAGACCAGAAAAGCATCCTGCAACATTCTTGAAAGAATGGAAGGAGAAGACTGCACATCTGCAGGGAAGATGCAAAAGTAGAGCACTCCTCGCCACGGAGGCCAGTGCCCATCTTCCACTGGAGGCACAAGCTGCCTCAGGAACTATTTTGCAGCTGGAATTGGAAGCTCCACTTTCTAAAAATGTGGGAGGAAGAGATGGTTGGGCACCAACTTCTGCTACTGATTATTAAATTTGGTGGACTAAAGTATAATCCTAAGAACAGCTAAAGTTTGAACCTGTCCAAGTTAGAAGGAGGCCAGTAGCTGCCATCTTAACTCTGCGTCTGGCACGAGGGGAAGTGGGGCTGACTGAAAATCACAGTGCTGGTAGGGACTGGCTTCTTTCCATATAGATCAGATTGCAGCTCTAGCATAAGCCACAGGCCCACCTCAGACAGGGAGGAAGCTGGAGGGAGGTGTGCCAGCGTATCTGGGAAACAAGAAGGAAGAAAGAAGACAGTGGTATGATATATTTAAGATACTGCAAGAGCAAAACTTCCAGCCAAGAATCTTATATCCAGCAAGATCATTTTTCAAAAATGAACTTGAGTTTAGAATATTCACAGAGAAACAGAAACTGAGAGAGTGTGTAACCAAGTGACTCCCTTTGCAGTAAATACTAAAGGCTGTGCTACAGTTTGAAAAGAAAAGACAGGATAGAGAGGCCTGAAAGAGAGTCTAGAAATAAGGATTATTATATCAATAAAAGTAACTAAAAGTGTCAAAAGAATAGTGAAAATATAATACGACAGATAAAACCCAAATATTTAGGAATAAAATTACCTAACAATGTAAAGCACTTGTATTCAGAAAATTACAATTCATTGTTAAGAGAAATAAAAAAAGATCTAAATAATTGGAAGAACATTCCATGCTCATGGATTGGAAGACTAAATATCTTTAAGATTTCAAATCTACTCAAATTGATATACACTTTCAATGCAATCCCTATAAAAATTCCAGAAACATTTTTTAAATAAATGGAAATAATGATTATCAAATTTATTTGGAAAGGTAAGGGGTCTTGAATAGCCAAAAACATCTTAAAAAGTAAAAGCAAAGTTGGAGGGCCCTCATTTCCAGACTTTAAATTGTATTACCTAGCTACAGTGGTAAAAACAGCATGGTACTGGCACAAAGACAGACACATAGATCAATAGAACAAAATTGTTGGATCAGAATCAGACCCTCACATCTATGGCCAAGTGATTTTAGACTAGCTTGTCAAACCCACCCAGCTCAGGCAGCACAGGCCATTCAACAAATTGTCTTGAGAAAACTGGATATACATAGCAAAAGAAGGAAAGAGGATACCTATCTCACACTTTATACAAATATGAACCAAAATGAATAAAAAACTTAAATAAAAAAGTGAGAACCATAAAGCTTCTAGAAGAAAATGAAGTAAAATATCTTCAAGACCTGGTGGTAGGTGGTGGGTTCTTAAAGGAGATAAGAGGAGGACTGGGATGAGCTACTGATGTTTAATGTATGTAGGAGTTTTAATTAGGTTTACTGTAAATGTGTGGAAATGGACAGAGTTGATGGTAACACATTATAGTGAGTAACAGCTGATTTATAAATGGGGATGTGGCTAAAAATGGTAATCTAGGGATGTAAATGCCAATTAACAGAAATCTAGAGAATCATCTAATGAAAAGCAGAGTAAACCCAGAGGTGGATGAGAATTGTGTTTGAAGGTACAGATGCAATAGTGTCCTTTGTGAGCTAGAGCAGAGGTACATCACAATTGCATGGTGGTGAGAATGTGGAGAAGCATGGGAAAAATAGATCTAGGGTGACCTATGGACTGTGGTTAACAGTAATAATGTAATATTCTTGCATCTATGCCAAAG
This sequence comes from Cabassous unicinctus, assembly GCA_029593785.1. Lineage (NCBI taxonomy): Eukaryota > Metazoa > Chordata > Mammalia > Cingulata > Chlamyphoridae > Cabassous > Cabassous unicinctus. The sequence continues at coordinate 14,511 of JAQZBX010042160.1, read as the reverse complement.
ATGTACTGTGTTGATAATGGGGGAGTATGGAAAATGTATGCCAAATGTATGCTATGGACCTGGTAATAATTGGATGGTATTATCTCATATTCTGTAACAAATGTTCAACAGTGTGGTGTGTAGATAGAGGGGTATTGTTTGGGAATTCTGCACATGTGCATGATTGTTTGTAAGTTTACAGCTTCTGTCATAAAAATATATTTAAAAAATAATAATACGGTGGGTTGGGTGGAAAACACACCAAATTTAAGATAAGGACTGTAATTAGCAGTAAGATTTTGACAATATTCTTTCATAGCTTGTAACAAATGTCTCACAACAGTGCAAGGTGTTAGTGGAGGGTCAATATATGGAACCCCCATTTGATGTTATGAATGTGTACTTTGTAAATTCAAAACTTTTACTATACCCTTATTGTTTATGTATGTTCGTGTATAAATGATAAAATGATAATAATAGGGTGGGTTGGGGGAAAATACTTTGGTTAGTAGTAATATTTTGAGGATGCTCCTTAATCATTAAAAATAATTAACAACAATGCAAGGTATTGGTGGTAGGGTTCTGTATGAGAGCCCTGTATGATGTTATGTATGTTTGTTTTGTAAGTTCACAACTATTGCTATAAATTTATTGTTTATGTATGTTCATGTATGAGTGATATACTTCAAAAAATTTATTTAAAAAAAGAATTTTATGCAGATGGAAAAATGTGTATTAAGAAAATGTTATGACAGAAAATATTTGTATTCTACAGATAGGATTTTAAATTTATAAAAACGCTGTATACACAAAAGAAAATTTGTTAAATAAAATGCATGGTAATACTAAAAAGGGATTTTCTTTGAGATTATATCTAGGCTGATGCTAAACAATATTTCCATGTTCTTTATTAAAAATCTTAAGTGATTACATATGACATTGTGAATTGCATAAATCAACTTTTCAAAAACCATTCCTGTTTGAATTGAACATCATTTCTTCTGGTTCTGCCCAAGTGAATTACTATAAACTTGAAACCTCAATGTATTGGCTTATATGTCAAATGACTTTGTATGATATAATTTTCAAACTGCAGATCTCTGGCAGTTTAGTCCAAGCACATTCATTACACAAACCTATGAAAATAGAAATTCTATTTTCATACATGGACCATCAAAGGACTCATTATATGCCCCAAGACCATTTACAAGGAATTTAGGGCATTAAGATCATTTACCTTTTGCTTTCCAATATAAGTAACTCCAAATTACTTTTCATGGTTTAGGTTTCATGACTCTAATCTTCTCCCTGCCTGCCATACATGTGCATTGGGAAGAGAGTTAATTTCCATACTCTCTGACACACACATTGCTACCAGCAAGGTGGACAGTTTACATTACAGTTTACCCTTTGCACTGTGCAATTTCATAGGTTTTGACAAAATGTATAATGGCTTGCATCCTTCACAATGACCAGTTAATCTTTAGGGACTCTGAAGTCACCAGGGCTAAAAAAGAGCACACAGCATTGTGTGAATGATGATTGGTTGAGTTCACCTAAGGTACAACCTTCTCTCTGTGACCACATGTTGCTGAAGTTCATAAATCATTCTCCTTGTATACTTCCATTAAAACACTAGTGAGGAGAGTCCATACCAATCAAAATGTCCCTGTGACTGAAGACAATATCTGAAATGTACTTTAACCTCATCATAAGGATGGTTCTCATATTAAACGTTTTTGATCCAGACGAGGTTTTATGCTAATTTAACTATTAGTTTGTGGAACAAAAGAGAGTTGATTAAGAATGTCATAACAGTTGAAAGCTCAAAAAGTCGTTACATTGATCAGCCGGTCTTTGGCCGAAGAAAGGCATGGATATCACTGTGACTCTTAGAATGGAGGTGAGTGCTGTCTACTGTGGAGGATTGTGTTACTTGATCAATCAGGGTTCTTCAGGAACATCTGAACCACATCCCTGCCCTGTGTTGTATCACAAGAAATAATGAAGTTTCCTGGGACTGTGACATAAATTTCAAATATTTTAGGTGATTCCACAGATACTTTTATTAAGGGAGATACTGGGGATTGAACCCAGAATCTAATACATGGGAAACAGGGGCTCAACTACAGAGCTAAATCTGTTCCCAACCCACAAATACTTTTTATCCTTCCACCCTAAGAATAAGCATTGCCCATTCATTCTCCACACTTAAAAACAGTCTGTGGAAATTTTTTTAAGTGGAAGAAGAATTAGTGGGATTTAAGGTTTCTTTTAATTTGTGTAGGATATATAAACAGGGAGAGTTTGGATGACAGTGGAATGAACAAGTTCTTTGTTAAGGGTAAGTACACATTTCTGCTAATGTAAAAGAGGATTTAGTTGATGAGCTGGCATCAGTTCTATACAAACTCTGAGGAAGAGTGGTGGATATGAAAACTGAAGGAAAAACAGCTGCTGAGTGCAATCCTCTAATCTCCCAACCCTTAAAATAACACCCTGCCTCCTACTAACCATTGACTTGACTTCTGTTTACTAGAAACCTATGTTTCCAAAATTATGCTAGCAACAAAGAAAAAGTGGCATATGCTTTTCATCCTTTCATATTTTTCCTTTCCAGGGATTGTAATAAGTTCTGTGCTCACCAAGCTGTGCTTGCTAGAGTATTATTGTTTAATGATAACTAAGTCACATTCATTAAATGCTCTCTATATTTCAGGCACTGTCCTAAGTTCAGAGGTGCATGCATTGCCTCATTTGAGCGTTGCAATAACTGTCTAATGCTAATATTAGATACTTTTCAATCCCTCTCCTTTTTCTTACTTGCTAACCTGTCTTCATAAACATTGCATTATTCTCCATTCACAGATAAAAAAAAATGGCAGAAAAATGTTCACCTACTTAGTCAGAGGTCATTGAACAGATTGTAGCTCCAGAGGCAGGTTTCCCAACAGCTAACTTTTAAGGTGATTTTTTTAGAAACATGTACAAATGGATAGTGAATCGAACATTTCCTTGTTGTAAATTGTGTTTCCTTAGTGATGGAGGAGTTGCATTTTTGTTAAGACTTGTTATTTTCTATTTTTTCTTCCCCAAATCACTTAGTAATATACACTGCTCTTTTTTTCTCATGCACATTTTGTGTTTTTCTCATAATAAATAAACAATAATTCTTTATATTCTTATTACACAAATTTTGCTATAACAATGCATATTTCTCCATCTTGTCATTTATATTTTATCTTTTCATATGGTCTTTTTTCATATGTTACTTTTAAACTTATGTAATCATAAAAGTATTCAATGATTTATAGTTTCTGTCTTTGGTGCTATGATATCATCTTTTATAGCTGAAGAATAGAAATACTTAATTTTCTTCTCATACATTTCTACTTTTATTTCTCATTTTATATTTTAAGGTAGTTGAAATACATGTAGTTTATTTTTATGTATAGGGTGTCATAAACCTTTATATATTTTTTCTTCTAAAATATTATTGAATTGTCTCTTTACCACACACTTAAAAGTCATATGACTAACATATATTAAATTCCTCTATTTGACTGGGTGTCTTTCAGGATTCTCTCCTTCATTCCGTTAATCTGATTATTATTTTGTTAATGACAGCAGACTTTTAATAAGTTTTGACACCTGGGAAAGCAAATGTCTACTCATTTTTTTCTGTTTATTAATTCATTATTTTTTACGAGCTTTAAGAAAGTCAATGGGTGACAGACCCAAAATAAATTGGTAATATAAATAAGTATGTTTGGGGGAAATGTTGAAATTCACAGCTCCATGCATCTAAATGTGTTTCTACATCTATTCCTTTGTAAATGGATCCATCCTAGACAGAATATTAAGCAGGATGTATAGGATATAACACATCCTGATTGTTTGGGGCTTTATTGGATTATGGTTTAGACAATTACATATTGTATATTCTCAAGTTCCAACTGGAGTATTTGAAGCACTTTGATTTCTTTTCCATTAGAATTTCCTTAATAAATAACTATTTGAAATAGGATGTCATCAATTTAAGCATACTTTTTCTTTATTCCACTACATCAAATACCCAATCTTTCCTGTCCTTTAAGTCTCACCTCCACTATGCTAAACCAAATTGTTTTTGAACCACCAAAATTTCTCTTTCAACCAAGATGTTTTTCTGATGATTTTGTAATTATTGTCAGATTGTAAAGTTCCTGCTCCCTACTTCCTTACTGAGATTTTGTGTCTCTCTGAATTATGCCTACCAGTAATCTAAGACCTAAACATGACCGCTCAGTGGATTCACCTGTTCTCTAAAAGAGGAGAGAAATATCACATGCAAATATGTCATTTTGAATGAGTTTGAGTAGGCAAATAATATTTTTTACTAATGGTTTGAGGAGAAATAAGCTACTGATTACAAATGCATAATGGCACAGCAAGCATCTAAATGAAATATACATAAGTAGAAACTCCTACCTCAACGTGTGTACCATTGCATGCTTTCCTCCCAATTTGCTTAGGACCTTGTCTTCTGTCCTGAGTAGATTCCCTAAGGAGTTTCAGTCCTCCCTCAGCCCTCAGGGCTCAGGGTTCAGCCCTCTGTTTCTCTCTATGATTTCAATCACATTTACAGTAGCAGCAGCTCTCCTGCTACCCATTCTGGAGGAATGTGAGGCTTCTACTCAATTTTCACCTGTTCCTGTCTGTTATAGGCACATAACAGGCACTCAAAAAAATGAATACATACATCCACTTGCATTTTCCAACTGAAAGGCTATTACTATTATTTACCAAGAAATAATGCATAGCTGTACCTGAAAGGCCAAAATAAAACCTCATACAATAGGAGGAGTTACAAATCTTACAGCCATTTGTATTCATTCTCATGTACATTTTGCAGTGTCAAGCACTTCCCTTATCAGTTTTTCGCACTCTGAAGAAGGTAACTCACCCTGCAGTAAGATGTGCTAGTCCTTCTCCTTATTTCATCTTCTTCCTTATGTCTGTCTAACAGTGCCTTCTTTTATTATCCTTTGAAATTCTGCTTAATTCAACCAGTATAGTCATCCCATAAACGTTGCACTTAAACATGCAAAATAAACTAAAGAAATTTAGGTGCACTTAGGTCATGAAACCAAATATCTGACAACTTCCACAGACTGCAGAAAATCAGACTGGTTATTTAATTTTTGGTATTGTTCCTGTTTACTTTAGAGCCTTTCTCGTATGCAGTCCTTCTTGTTGCGTTATCTGCATACGTGGGGGAAATTGGGCATAAAAGTAGGAGTGGTTTTTAAATTCTGAGCCTTGACCTTGGCATTGCCAAGTGTGCTGTGAGCAAGTTATTTACTCTCACTGAGTCACAGTAGCAATGAAATGCAGACCATACCTATTTATGTGGGTTTTAGTAAGAATTGAAAGCATGTTTTTTCAGACACTGAACGGTGTCTGTCACATGTTATTCAAGCAATGGTTAGGTAGTCGGCTTTACTATTTTCACTATTTTGAGAAGGGGAAATGTCACTGACATCCTTTACCACATATCACAAGTAAACCATAATCTTATGACCTTGAATCAAAGCATAGAATATGATAGTTCTTCGTGGGAATGGGCAGCATAAATGTCATTTATGATAATGAGGCAATCCAAAAATATCACATGAAGATGTTACTAAACAAGCAGAATTTCTACAGATTAATTTTAGATTTCGATCAAACTCTTAACTTTCTATATTAATTTGGTCAACATTTTAAACCGAATTAAACATAATTGTATTAAAAGCAGTATTTATTATTAAAATGTTTATAAAGGTAGGTTACAGGTAAGAAAAAGGAGAGGGATTGAAATGTATTGAACACTTAGTTTTCCATACTGAATGCTCATAATTTTATATATCTTATGGCATTAAAATGAAATGATTTACTTCATAAAGTCATTCAAACAAAACTACTGAAAACAGAGGAACTTCTTTTTCACCATTATGTAATCTCTGTAATGATTTCCTTAGAATAGTATATTCCCAAGGATTCCATTTAACTGACTGTAATTTATATTTGGTGCTGAGCTAGTCATTATAATTAATCTACATTCAGTTCAGTTCAAATAGGAATCTTCAAAGACTATTTACTGTGTTCCTATTTTATGTAACTTAGGAAATCAAAACTAAGTGAATCATCATGAATTGAGCAAATGAGAGCTCCCAAAAAGAGTTCATATTTCTTGGTTTCTCAGACAGGCCCTGGCTGCAGAGGCCCCTTTTTGCAGGTCTGTTGATCTCCTACACATTCACCATCTTTGGAAATGTGTCCATCATGACAGGATGCATTCAGGATCCCAAACTTCTCACACCCATGTACAATTTCCTCACTAACCTTTCCATCTTGGATCTCTGGTATACCACAAGCACAGTCCCACACATTTTGGCAAATATTTGTCAGAATAAAAAGACTATCAGCTCTGGTGGATATGGGACCCAACTCATCATCTTCCTGGCCCTGGCGGCCACCAAGTGCCTCCTCCTGACTGTTACTTCCTTTGACAGGTTTGTAGCAATCTGTAGACCCCTCCACTATGGAGTCATCATGAGGCTTGCATTTTGCCTAAAGATGGCCACTTTCTAGTGGCTCTCTGGTTTCAGCAACTCAGTGTTGCAATCATCTCTGACACTTACCATGCCATGCTGTGGTCATTGGGAAGTGGACCACTTCTGCACTTCTTTGAGGTCTTTGCCATTTTCAACTTGTCTTGTGCTGACACAAAGCCTATTGAGGATGAGCTCTTTTTCTTTAGTGTATTAATTCTGCTAATCCCAGTAATGCTGATCCTCATCTCCTATGGGTTCATAATTCAAGCAGTATTGAGAATCAGATCAGAAGAAGAACAGCAAAAAGCCTTTGGGACATGTGGGTCCCACATGGTTGTGTTGTCTCTTTTTTTTGGAACAGCCACCTACACATATCTACAACCACCTTCATCCACTTCTGAGGACTGGGGAAAAATGGTTTCCCTCTTCTATGGAATCATCACACCCATGTTAAACCCCCTCATCTATAGCCACAGAAATAAAGATATTAAGGCGTCCTTCAAGAGGGTGCTGTCAAGAATCACTTTCTGTAAGAAATAAGTAATCCATGATGATAAGAATCATCTGAGCCTCTCTCTATCCTTAAGATGGTAATAATTTTGAGCTGATATTCTTATTTTCCAGGCTCTTATTATTTGTTTGAATTCTACTTAGAGTTAAAAATAAAATTCTTCTTCTGTTCAGGAAGTAATTCTGAGACCAAGAGGACTATTTTCTAAACTAAAAATGTTGCTGCTTTCAAGAGGTCACCCAAATCATTTTATTCCTTGAGGCCAAGAAATGATATTTCCCTTCAATCAATGTAAGACTGGTCAGGAGTCTTAGAGTTTTACCTTCCCATTATGTGCTGTTTCTTCTAGAATTATCTTGTGCATCACCTTAGTTAAGGGTTTCCACATTTTATGATCAAGTATCCAGTGTTCCCAAGCCAAAACCTCTCCCATCAGCACCCAAATCCTCAACCACTTCACATCTTCCTATCCTTTGATATGATCCATCCTATATCCTTCTAGGACTGCTCTAAGCATGTTGGCTGGATCAAATACCACTGGTTTTAAAGTAACTAAGTGTGCACATTTTGTACTGGAAGCCTAAAAGGATAGTTAAGATTCATTTCCATCTCTTCTTATATCATCCCTTTATTCCCTATAGACAGCTTTTCTCATTTTTTTCCCTCTTTTGTTAAATTCTTTATTTGTCCCAAGTTCTGCCACAAGAATGAAGGACCTCCTCTAAATTATAAAGCTAATTATTAATAGAAATGTCAATGGGAACTTTTTTCTAATATTTGTCTGAATTAATTCTTTTGGGTACTCATTCAACAAACATTTATTATTCACTAGTTAGCATTAGACCAGAGGAAAAACAATTATAATTCCTCTACTGAAGAAATGTTCTACTTAATCATCAGTGGCAGATGTTTTTTTTTTTTTAAGTTGACAAATGCCATGTGTGGGGGGAGGTGAGGGTTTCTATGGGAACATGTGAGGAACACAGGATAAAAGTAGTGCGATAGGAGAGCTGTCTTTATTGGCTTTTCTGGGGAAATGATCCTCCAACTGAGAAAACTAAATAATTATCTGGAGTTAGCAATGTAGGGACATAGAAGAGGCAACATTTTAGGCAATAAATGAAATTACACAACAAAGCTCATCGGAAATTATGAGCAATTTAATATGGTTAAAACAGTGCACATGAGACATACAAGATGGTGCCGAGATTTTAACCAAAATATTTGAACTTTACCCAGTAAGTAGGAAAGAATAATTTCAGGATTTTAGCACAGGAGATAGCATCAGCAGAAAATAACTAAAAACATAAGAGCAAAATGTGGCTCATATATTTATTAATTACATGTTTACTAAATGTGACATTTGAAATCAATGCGATAAAAGCCTCACTTTACACTGTTTTCAAAAAGCTGATTGCTTTGAAAACAAAATTCATAAGAAATATAAGGCACCCAAAAAATAAATAAATAAATAAAGATATTAAGTGTCTTTTTTTCCCCAAACCCATATATACCATTGGCATCTCTCCTTGGATGTATTCAAAGTACTTGCTGAATGTCTTTATTTACTACTAGACTGTTAGCTCCTTGACAATAGGAACAAAGTTTGATTTGGCTCTTCCAAGCATTCCCAGCAATTAGTTGTACAGGCAGAAATTTTAAATGCTTAGGTATTGAAACTGTGGATAGTTATATATAGCTACTGTGGATAGTTTAGTTTTAGTTTTCATTTAGCTAAATGAAAAATACAAGTTTTCATTTATTCCAATGGAAAGAATTTTCAGAGATATGAAACTACACTGTACGGCTAAGGATAATGGTGATATGACTCAATTTTGCCAATTTATCTGCCTCTTTAAAACATGGGTCACCTTTCTTCCAGTTTGCAATGATACATTCATCATTTCTTTCTAAGCCCAAAAGGAAGTACCCTTAGCAACTATATTTCTACAGTCTCTTCAAAGTAGTCTAGTCCTTTTTAATCAAACATTTCACATTTATTCCCAAATCTACCTTTTAGCCAATTAAGAAGCCTTTTTAGTATTTTTGGCATTTGCAAGTGAAGCACCCTAGTCATAGTACCAATTTCTGTTTTAGTTTGCTAGAACCTGAGGGGGAAATATACCAGAAATGGGTCAGCATTTACCTGAGGAATGAAATTCCATGGTGGGATATAAACATAAATGCTCTCTAGGGCTAAAGATATTGCATTTCTCTGTACAAATAAAAATTTCATGACTGTCACATATTGTTATTAATAATCTTTTTTCTTTTAGAAATAATAAAGGTACATTGCTTATATTTTAGTAAAAGTAAACAGATTCATGGAAAAGAGTACATCCTTAAATTCAGAATATTTAAATTTCACCATTATTGACATATTAGCTTTTTCTTCTTTTCTGTCAATGAAGTTTTATACCTTGCTTTTTTCAAGTGCATTATATACTAAGAATATTCCAGGATTCTTTAAAAGCTTGTTTATAATACCTGCAAATTATATTTTACCATACATACATATCAAAATGCATTTAATCATTTTCTACTGTAGAACAATTGCATTGTTTTCTTGTTCTGATCATTATAAATATTACTGCAAAGAATTCATCATATATGAATATATCCCTGTGCCAGCTGAGTATCTTAGAAATGATAATACTGGGTGGAAATTATAAATTTCTTGGAAGATGTAAGACTTAATAGATATTGTCAAATGATCATACAGATATTTTGTAATATTCCACATTCCCATTAGTATTGGATATAGCAAAATATCATCTTCATGAGCTTTTGCTAAGTGGGATTTTCAACTTTTAAGACATTTGCCAATTTTACAGACAGAAATATTATTATTTTTCATTTGATTGAAATGGTATATTTTGAAGACATAGTGAAAATTAGCTATATTCATAAATATTGATTCCCTCTATCCTTTTAAGTAGATAGTAGAATTGCATTTCCCTGCCCTATTCAATGCATGCCTGGATTTTTAATTTGCTTTGCCTATGTAATTTGAGCAGAAATTATGTGGATCCCTTTTTTATCTTTTGAAAAAGATATGTGAAATTTACAGAAAAGTTGCAAAAATATTTCAATGGCCCTATATATTCCTCACTTAGAATCACCAATTGTACATTTTTCCTATATTTGCTTTTTCACTCTTTATGTAATACTAACGATTACTATTAACCTTTTAAGGAACCATTTGAGAGTAAACATTTACTCCTAAATATTTCTGTCTTAACTCCTAACATGCAGGATATCCTCTTACATAATCACAGAGCAATTTCAAATTCAGAAATTTAACATTATTATATCACTGTTATCTAATCTGTAGTCCATATTCAAATTTCATTCATGGTTCCAATAAAGTCCTTTAAAACTTTTTTTCCTAATCTAGGATCAAATCCATGTATTTGCCTTAGTTGTCACCTCTTCTTAAGGTTCTTTAATCCAGAAGAGTTCCTCAGATTTCCAAGTCTTACAAGCTTTATGCTTTTAAATATTAAACGCCAACTATTTTTTCAAGATTGTTTTCTTTCCTTTTTTTTCCAATAATTTTTTTTTTCAAAAGATATTTATATTACATAAATGTTACACAAAAAATATAGGGATTCCCATATGCCCCATGCCCCATATCTCCCACACCCTGTCACATAAACATCCTTCATTATTCTGGTACGTTCATTGCAGTTGATAAACACATTCTGGATCTTTGCCATTAAGCATGGACCATAGTTCACACTGTCTCCCAGACAGTTCTTCATGTTATGTGATGATATAAAATGGCTTATATCTGTCATTCAGTGTCTTTCAGGACAATTTCCCAGTCGCGAAAAAGCCCCCATATTACAATAGGTTTTCCCTCTCCCTGCCCCCAGAACCTCCAGGGGCCACTGGCTCCACATCAGTGTTGTAATTTCTTCCATTGCTAGAATCACAATATGTCTATAGTAGAATACTAGTAAGTCCACTCTAGTCTATATTTCTTTCCCAAATCTGAGGATTCTGGGATGGTGATGTCCGCTCCAACTCTAATTGAGAGTAAGTTTAGATTCCTTAGGGAGGATGGATGGGACTATCTTGCTTGCAGTTGCAGACCCTCTCTATTCCATGGGATAGTCGTTGTCCATCATCATCTCCTTGTCAGTTGTCCCAGGTGAGTCTAATGAGCTGTAAAGTAGATGTTGCAATTCCACTGAGGTTCCGGGCCCAGCTGGTGCGCGGACAGCCCATAGAATTGAATCTCTTGGACATACACCTACAAATTCCAGCACTAAGTATAGGTTTAAATAGAAGGGACAGATGAATCATGTGTAGGAAAGACCATAATTGAGTCCAACTCTGTCACTCTTAGGAACACAAACTCCAAAGTAGGGCCCAGTGGCAAGGCAACAAACTCTGGGAATATCTGCCCTGACCATGGGACCTGGGTGTCTCCAGAACCCTCAGGAGCCCCACATTTAGGGAAGTGTCCACTTTGGCAGTCTATGAGATTCTGCTGAGATGTGCATAAGCATTATCTCTGGGATGACATCCCGACTCACTTTCAAGTCTCTTAGCTATATAAACGCATTTGTCTTTGCCTTTTCCCCCTTTTATTCAATGTTTTTTTTCCAGTTGCTTTGCTAGTTGGTGCTTGGTAGTAATCCCGAGGTGCTAGGGAGGCTCATCCCTGGGAGTCATGTCCCACGCTGGGGGGAAGGTAATGCATTTATATGCTGAGTTTGGCTTCGAGAGAAAACATATTTGAGCAACAAGGAGACTCTCAGGAAGCATCTCTTAGGCATCCCACAATAGGCTAAACTTCAATTTCAAGAGCAAAGTCTCATAAGCATAGTCATCAATATCAAGGGCTTATCAGTGAATCATCCTCCTTCGCCAGTCATTGCCCCTGCACTTGGGGGACAGTTGCTGCACCATTATAGAATGTGGCAGAGCTCCCCAGGATGGGAATTCAATATTCTCTCGGTTATTGTGTGAGTCTCCACACACTGTAGCAATGCCCCGTGAACATTTGAACTTTTTTATATACATTATATGTAAACACAGGTCAACTTCCTCCCATGTATTCCCCATCATGGAAACAGCACACCAATGAACCTCCCCTGCCCCAGTTGTAACCCTTCTGCAATCCAAAGCTTCTTCAAGAATGAGGCCATTAAAATAGCCAAATACCATTAATAGGAAAATGAAATAATAGTGATAAGTTTAAATATAAGAAATAAAATACATAAAAATATAAAAAAATTAAAAATAAAATAAATTAAAAGATTGAGATATTAAAAAATAATGAAAAATATTTAAAAATTTTTTTTGACATTTTGCCTTTCATCACTGTAATATCTGGTCTCCTTTCTACACAGTGGCAATTTCTTCCATTTATTCCCCAGTGTTTTACTATTTTTCATTTTGTTTTCAAAGAAGTTTTAGGTCACAGTAAAGTCACATACAGAATAAAGGGGACTCTCATATACCCAACATCCTCCCCTTTTCCTCTTTCCCATATTAATACCTTTATATGTGGATGGTACCTTTGTTATATCTCGTATAAAAATAGTGAAACGTAACTACTAACCATGGTCAATGATTTGTATTATGGTTTATATTTTAGACCATACACTTTTATAAAATTTGATATTTGACATGGCCTATGTCCATCATTGTATGATCATGTTGAACACATCCATTGCCCACTAAATGCCCTATGTTTAATCTATTTTACTCCTCCCTCCTCCTCCACTTGGGGTCCACGGTGACCCCTGCCTTCACTCTTTGGATGATGAGATTCATAGTTGCATGCAACAACACTGAGGTATTGAAACACTGGTTTGTCCTCCCCTATAAGGAACCACCCATTCTCTTGAGAGACTCTATCCTCTGTATTTGTGAACAAATCTGTCCTCCAGAGAATAGAAATCCAGTTCCTTCCACCTCATGTGTGGGTATCCACCCACTGATACCACACATTATGACAAAAAGATCACTCACACACTCCCTAGAAGCCTGTTTCAGGTGCACCCGACACTGAATGCCCCCCATCCAACACTCTAAACCAGTAACTCTTCCATGTCATATTGCCATAAGAGCATTCCCAACTTTGTACGTTCAACCAAAATGCCTGCAAATCCCCAGTGTTCACCTGGTCCCACTCCCAACACCCGGTTCCCTGGACCTTCCAACCCATCCTCCCAAATCTACCCACCTGTCAAACCTGCAGCACCTAACCCAATAATATCATTACTCTCCTGTCGTATCCCTTCAATAAGCAACTATACACGTTCACCTTACTATAGATTACATCTGCATGGGTGTTGACTCACAGTCTTCTCCCTTGCTATTTCCTGGAAACTTTTCTTCCAGACAATAGCTCTCAGAGTCTACTCAATTTCCTTAAATCATATCAGGAAGGTCATGTGCTGTTCATCCTTCAGTTCCTGGCTTGCTTTGCTCAACAGAAAGTCTTCAAGATTCATCCATGTTATCCCATTTGTTAGCACTGTATTCCTTCTAACACCCAAGGAATATTCTATTGTATGTATGTAAGACATTTTGTTTATCCATTCATCTGTTGATGGGCATTTGGGTTGATTGCAACTTTTAGCAAGAGTGAACAATGTCACTATGAACATTGGTGTACATATATCTCTTTGTGTCTTTGCTTTCAATTCCTCTGGGTATACACCCAGCAGAGGAATTCCTGGATCCTTTGGCAGTTCTATAGTTAGTTTTTTGAGGAACTACCAAACTGCCCTCCACAATGGCTGGACCATTCTACATTCCCTCCAGCAGTGGATGAGGGTTCCCATTCCTTTACATCCTTTCCAACATTTATAGTCCTCTGTTTTTGCAATAGCCACCAGTCTAATGGGTGTAAGACCATATCTCATCATAGTTACGATTTGCATTTCCCTAATACCTAGTGATTTTGAGCATCTTATCATGTGCTTTTAGCCATTTGTATTTCTTCCTTGGAGAAGTGTCCATTCAGTTCGCTTGCCCATTTTTTAAATGGCTTGTTTGTCTTTATTTTCGAGGTGTAAGATTTTTTTTTTATATGCTGGATATTAAGCTCCTGTCATATACATGGTTGCCAAATATTTTCTCCCATTGGATAGGTTCCTTTTTACTTTTGTGATAATGTCCTTTGAGGTGCAAAAGTTTTTAATTTTGAGGAGATCCCATATATCTAGTTTTTCATTCACTGCCCGTGCTTTGGGTGTGAAGTTTTCATGAAAACATTTCCTATTACAAGGTCCTGTAGATGATTCCCTACATAATTTTCCAAGGTCTTTATGATTTTGGCTCTTATCTTTAGATCTTTGATCCATCTTGAGTTGATTTTGATTTAAGGTATGAAATGGTGTTCCTCTCCCATTCTTTTGGTATGGATATCGATTTCTCCAAGCACCCTTTGTTGAAGAGGCCATTCTCTCCCAGTTGAGT
>JAQZBX010042159.1:0-15373 GCA_029593785.1 Cabassous unicinctus | reverse complement strand
GATGCTCTTTCATAATTTGTTAACAAATGTTTCACAACAATGCAGGGTGTTTGTTGGGGGGGGTGTGTGTGTGATGTGTGGGAGCCCTGTATGATGTTATGCATGTTTGTTTTGTAAGTGCACGATGTTTACTGAACAGTTATTGTTTATGTATGTTCATGTATGAACAATATACTTCAATAAATTGTTTATAAAAAAAAGTCCCAATCAGCAGTATAAATATTAAAGCGAAGTCCAAAACAAAAGTACATTCACACAATCCCATTCCAATTGTTTAAAAACCAATCAAACAAAAACAGTTATTTTCTGAGCAGTTGTCTAAAATCTTCAAATAAAGGCACACACAAAAAGTGAAAATTTCAAACTTTCAGTGTAGTTCTGACATGCAGAATCATAGTGATACAATAGCCAGTATTTGTGTCATCAAATAAATATTTTGAGGCAGTCCCTGGAACTGTGGATTACCAATATACTGTTTCTAAAAAGGATGCTCTATAAGCTTTGTTTATGATTACTTACAAGACAGAAAAGTCTGAATTGAGAGCTCAAACAACAACATGGCTCTTCAACGTGTCAGAAACTGGAGAAGAGTGCTTCTCAGCTCTCTGGAGATGAGCCAGTTTTTTTTATATTTTCAATATGCCACAAGCCAATATATTGGTAAAAGTCAACAAAAATGAACAATTAGAAAAACAGAGAATGAGTCTGAATATTAGGGACATGTCAAACTGCTCTACAAGTCCTTCAAAGCTGCCTCTGATTTCCTCAAACTTACCTGATAAGTCTTCTTATACATTGTGATCAATTGAATTTTTCAAAATACTCATTTCATCTGCGTCATGTAGAATAAGCTATTGCTATTCTCTCATTTGGGTGTTCTTCAGTGTAATCCCAAAATTCAATGCTATAAAACTGAGTACCTCCAACCTACACAGTTAGGGTACAGCTCCTTCTCTGGAGGAAAAAACACTGCCATAATTTGCTTGGAAGATTTCTGCTGCCTCATATTGCTAATATTTTTGAGACACAGGGTTCAATCAGTTATAAGACATCTGAACCTCAGAGAACTTCTTGAAGTTGAAGACACGAAGTTTCTGAATTATTTTTCACGTGCACTGGTATCAGAAGTGAAGCCCCTTGCTTTGTTGTACAAGCAGTCTCTAGATGGAGGCATTTCATTTTTTATACGTTGGTTATATCCCCAGAGACCTGTTAGGCAGTCAGCAGCTACCAATCACCAGAACGTATCCATTTGACTCTTGCACTTTCTTTGGACTCCAAATGTTTCATTTTCCCAGCACATTTTTAAGAATAGTGCATTCTCAATCAGTTATCTGAGCACAGATAAGTTAAATCATCTTAAAAATACTAATATTAGACCTCACTCTCAACATCATCTTCTACCAAAACTTCTTACTTGCCTTATTAATGAACAAAAAGATTTCTGGATAGCATCACTTCTGTTTCACCCTTTCATTACTGCTGGGGAAATTCTAGCATGCTCTAGAACGGCTAGAAGCTTGCTGGAAGAGGAAGGAGGAAAACCAGGAGAGAGCTATGGAAAAGCAGCCCAGCCCCGCACTGGAGGCTGGCCTGCGCCACAGCAGAATGGAGATTCGACCCCACTCGAGAGCGGCACAGCACTCACCAGTTTGTGATGGCAATGTGAGAGTGCATCCAGGATTTCGTCCACAATTCGGTCAGACAGGAAGGAGGCCACCGTCAACTTCACTTCACTACGTGAAATCGAAAGGACAGAGCAACAATTTAGTTTGTGCAAGAGAAAAAATAATCATCCAACCTTGATGCTATGTTGATAAGGTCAAATCTGATTCTGCATCTACCTTTGAAAATAGAGTATAAGAATGTGTGTCCAGGGATAAGGACGTCCAAACACTAAGACTTAAACACACAGGCAATAGACTTTCTCCCCAATTTCAACCTGCCCCTGCAATTCCAGAACTCAAGATTCAATGACAGAAATGAAAAACAGCTGGAGAGAGGCAAACTTAACGGGAACCTTGGGGTAAGGACGATTCGTTCATCGACATAAATGAACACCAACCTGGGCTGGATCGAATAAGAAAGCCTAGCCTGGCTGTCAGCCCTCGTTATCACTTTAACGTGCACGTGCGGCACTCCTTCCATTTTTCAAAACACTTTTTTCACCAATCAAACGGTACTGCATTCCACTGCTGCTGCTTTGACTTACCATTTTACCCTGATGTACAAACTCAGTGTAATCTTGCATTTTATGAAGAGGTTACTAAAATCTGCAGTTTCTGTGCTTCCTGTCTGACCTCAAAAAGGTGCCCATATAACAGAGGGTGGCTTTAGTTTTCACTAATAAACGCACCTAGCCGCAAAGCTTTCTGTCAGGTGGCTGGCATGTTGGTTTGCTTTGAGAAATTTGGTACGCCCAAGAATTCAGCTTCCAGGTGTGCTTTCAGTATGAACAACCATGTACATTTCAAGATAAGTGTACTGGAGAGATAGATACCACATTCCAACATTGTTCTATAGGATTAGCATGCATTTGAAGCCAATAATTTTTAAGTTTTTAGCACAGGGGAAAGAGTTACCAAAATAAAATTATTTAAGCTAACGTTGAAAGCATACTGTGTAACGGGAAACCTTTCTAACCTCAAAGTAATAATTTGCATTGAGATTTTTCTGCCCGGAAAGGTTTCTGTGATGGAGCACTAACTACATGCCTGCAGTAAAAAATTTTTGGGGGGTAAAGGTAAAAGTAAAAGGACGTTTCTTTAATTCCTGCCCCTGGAACAAGGTCTGGCTAGCTATATGGCTGATCTGATACTTTCTTGTATTTTTCCCCAAAGGTGTCCACTGGTCAGATTCTCCTGGGTCTCTTATTAAAAATATATATTGCTATGTACCCACAAACCTCCAGAGAAGGGGCCTGAGAGTCGAATTTTAACAAGCACTCCTCTTTTCAGGCATTTCTGGGGATTTTATTACATCATAAAGCTTATAAAGTCAATCGTTTGCTTCTCTTTCTCTCCCCTCCTCTCTCTCTCCAGGTGAGAAGGGGTGGTTATCTATTCCAGATTGGAGCCACAAAAAAAGAAAGACTGTGTTAAAATTCAAATATTTTAAATGGGGCAGGACCGTTCCATCATTTTGTTACTGAAAGTCTTACCTTCCTACTGGTGGAGCTTTCAATTTGCAAAATATTGAGAGGCAACGGGCCAACTGAACTTGCATGTGCACACCTGGAGTGCTTCCAATTGCCTTATAACTCAGCTGAGTAGGTACCAGGACTTTTTATAAGAAGATGACTGTTGTATCTTAGACTAACTACGACTGTCCAGATACTGCAGAATTCCTAAATCCTCAAAATTCTATAAATCTAGCCTTCAGGTAGTCAGCCTTTGATATCCACAGAGTTATCTAATTGTTCTGACTCTCATTTTTCTCACAGACTGTCATTGAGCCACATCAATATGTGTTATTACCACCCTTAACTGTTCATTCTCTGGGTAGGAACTCTTATTTTTGCTACATGTAAATCTTCTTAGAAAGATTTTTCATTTAAGGTTAAAATGGGAAACTAAAAATGTCTCTGAACTTGGTTTCGAGTCATCTGACTCCCCAACTAAGAAACATAATTGAGAAGTATCTGAGCCGTAATGTCATACTGATGATTTTCTCAGCGGCCATGTAAAAATTTAAGAAAGTCTGTTGGTGATCACAGCTTTTCAATATCCATTTCTTGGCATATTTTTCAAACCTTTTCAGACAGAAGTCTATGCAAACACCCCAAAGGCACCATTAGCACATATATAATATCACAGACCCACTGAAATAACCCTGAAGGCAAAATATGTTGAGGTCCTGGTGGACCTCTTTTCCTATTTACAGGCTGTGCGTTTTCTAATAGTAGAACTGTAGAAAGCAAACTGACCTCCGTCCACAAGTTCATGGTTTATAAAGGCAAAAGATAAACTTTACAGCAAAAAGCAGGGATTACCTGTACTCCTCTTTTAAGAATAAAATCCTTAAGGAGAACAACGATTAGATGCTCTTATGTACGGCAGGCACATACGCGGTTGTCTTACTTTGGCAATGTTAAAGCCTGTGCATCTGTGCCCAGCTACGTTTCTGCACAGCCCGTGCCTGTTAAACATGCCTAAGCACACAATCTACGGGCAAAGCCAATGCCACTCTTCACAGCTGCCTCAAGTGCACTCAGAGAAATTGCACGGCCTCGGTTTATTCACATTAGAAACCTACCTAATTTTGTTCAGGATATCAACTCCAGACTGCTCCAACAGGACATTTTTAACAAAGGTACGTGAAATGGAAATCTTTTCAGTGCTGGCGTGAATCAGGTCTTGTCGCATGTGGGCTTTTTTCATCACATTTGGGCAAAGATTCTTGGCAGCATCAACCATGGACTCAAGCAGCACCTGCAATGCAGCAGAGCGAGGGGAGATGATGACGCTGCACCCGAAGGCACTGCCAAAATCCCAAGGAGCTTAGGGGCGACACCCAAGCCCTCGGGAACAGGTGCACCAGAGTCTGGGGTGGGACCAGCCATTAGCTGCCCCCGGTGACCTTGACCCCAGGATGCTCACTGATCGCAGGCAGCACCACACAAGCTTCCCTCTGGCAACTTAAGTGTCCTGTGCTGGCTTTACTTAAACAACAAAGGCTTTGACGACAAGATTTAAAAACAAACAAATCAAGCCTTTATCATGTTACCATACCAGATTTTTCTCCCTGGCTCTAGAAAATAAATTTACAGACATACCCAGAAAACATATCACCTATGAACTCTCATAAATTCCTCAAATCACAGAAATCCCAAAATTGGGGTGATTCGAATCTCTTTCAAAACAACAGTAGCAGGAAACCAAAGAAATTGCTGCCAGTTTTACTTTTTAAAGAAAAACAATAATGCATATATATGCATATATATTTATATATCATTTTACAAATATTGGTGTGTATTGTGAAAAATTTGATTTTTACCCACAATAAAAAATTTTAAAAAAATAAAAATAAAAAAAAAGAAAGAAAGAAAAACATTAGAATTAGGTAAAATAATAATTATTATAACAATAATAAATAAAACTAACAGTCAAATACATTTACATGGTACTTTACAAACCACATTAACGATAGCCCAAAAAAATTATATAGCAATTTAGAGTTGGAAAAATGTTTCTGCACAGTTTCTCCTGTGAACCTCTGTGAGGATGGGTAGAGCAGCTATTCATAGGATGATTTTATAGTTAAAGAATGTGAGATTAACAGAAGTTAAAGAATTTGCCTGAGGCGACATATATGGAAAGGGCTTGAACCTTAGCTCAGTGACATTGGGCAAAGTTAGGGATCTCTCAATTTTACTTTCCTCATCCATAAAATGGCAATAAAAAAAGTTTTTGCCTCAAAGGACTGCTGGGGATTAAATGATAATATATAATAAAGTGTTCAGTATAGTATCTAGCACACGATAAAAGCTCAATATAGCACAGATATTATTGTTAATCTGATTTCAGAGACTCTGCTTTTATTGATGAGAATCCAGTTTTTGGAAGCCAGGCTTCGCTCCTATTAATATACCCGAGTTAACAAGGACCAGTGCAGCATTACCACTGGAAGACTTGGGCAGGGGTCGGCTCACGTAGTCACAGTCACGGCACAATCCCCGGGGAAATTCTCTCAGCGCGTAGGGTGCGCAGTGGGGTGGCAGGCTGTACATAAGGCTCTTGTGGGAAACAGGGGAGGCAGAAGTTTCCAAAAGCCACTAATATTCTCAAAGTCTCCTAACTCCCCACGCTTTCCTCTGATCCGCATTATAACCACGTAAGTGAAGGCAGATTTTAGCACCCCTGTTTTATAGACGAGGAAATTGGGGTCAAGAGGAGAGAACTGACTTGCGCGAGGTCACTGAGCTGGTGACCAGCAGGTGAGATGGGACCCAGGTCTTGTGTGTCCTGCTCCAGGCACCCCCCAGTGCTCCTGCCAGGGGCCCAGAGAACATCCCTTTCCTCTCTGCTACAATTTTCTTCCCCTATTCCCTTGAGGCAACACAACCTGAGGCTGCCAGGGAGGGCTTTGTGGTGTCAGGGCGGGTAGGAAGGAGCAAAAGGAGTACAAGATAAATTTCTCTAAATTTCTCCTTTGTGTCGAGCTCTCAGGCCCAGTCTTGAAGAGTGTCTCCTTCCAAGTGCCATGGCCCTGTTGCCCACCAGACCCTGTTCTTCAAGATCCACCCTTCCCATGACTTCCACTTACTACTACATTCCAATGACTCTCACGCACGTTTATCAACTGCCACATGTACAATACATGTGATAAAATACATATATAATACAGCCTTCTAGTAAGCATTTCCACTGGAATCTCTCCCATTGAGTGGTCAACCATAACATGTTTCATCCTCTTCCTTACCCTCACGCAAACAGCAATAATTACAACAGCAAAAAATTAAAAATAAAATTAAAAAATCCTTGCTAAGTTCTTGATGGCGATGTATGGTGCCAACCCAGTTCAGACACTTGCAATTCTTCCTAGAGTCTACCTAACGCCCTCCACCATCTCAACGTTCAAAAAACATGTTAACTTTACTCCTGGATATATCCTTAAAAGTGGAAATCTGACAAAAAAAAAAATATTTCATAGGATAGAAACCCCTGTGATCTGGCGGCAGCTTAACTTTCAGCCTCATGTCTTGTCTTTGCTCTGTATGCCCCTTAGAAGTCTTCATATCCCAATATAGTCACAGTGCCCACATGGTCAGGGCTCTGTCTGCTTTCCATGCTGTCCCGCAGCCTGGAATCCTCTCTCAGAAGACATTTTCGCTCCCCCACTCCCTCTGCGATGTTATGTGCGATGACACTCTTTGGAGAGTCTACAATACCCAGTAAGTATCTGATTTTATATAAATCATAAAGCAGTCAATAATTCGGTAACTTTTAAACATTTGGAGGCAGACTCCTTTGAAAATTTGATAAATACTCATCCAAAAAAATTAGGTAAGCAATTTTGCACATAATTTTGGGAGCTTATGGAGAGCAAGAGGCACCAGACTCCAGATAAAGAACTGGTACCTGATAGCAATTGTTGTTTTTGTTTATATTTCACAACACTTTTTTTTTTTTTTTTTTTAAAGAATTCAAGCCACTTCTTTTTCTTTTACAGTATGTTCTTTATTCTGGGTTTGTTTGATTGTCTCCTTGGAATTAGATTCAAGTTAAACATTTTGGACCTAATTCTACACAGGTGACATAGTACTGTTTATCACAGCACCACATTAGGAGGCACATAATGGTCTTTTGTTCCATTATCTTTGGTGCTAAGTTTGATCACTTGTTTTAAAGCGATGCCCACTACTCAATACTGTAAAGACATTAAGTCTCCCAAACCAAATGGTAGAGTCAATACAATACCAACTTCCAGCAAGCTTTTTGTAGAAAAAAAAAACAAACAAGCTAATTTCAAAACGTGTATGAAAATTCAAATGACCTAGAACAGTCAAACCAATTTTAAAAAAAAGAAAAAAGTTGGCGTACTTAAATTACCTGATTTTATAATGGATTAGAAAGAACACTAATCAAGACAGTATGGTAGTAGCATAGTATAGACATAGATTAATGGACGAGAACAGAAACTCAAACCTGTAATTAACTGATTTCCACAAAGATGTTAAGGAATTCAGTGGGGAGACAGAAGTCTTTTCAACAAATGGTGCTGGAACAGTTGGCTATCCATACGGCAAAAAAGGAAAAAAAAAAAAAGAGTCTTGACCACTATCGCACATTCTACAAAATAATTATCTTGAAATGGGTAATATGGCTAAATGTAAAAGCTTACACTATAAAATTTCTCGAGGAAAACTTAAGAGAACCATTTTCTGATCTTGGCACAGATTTCTTAGATAGGGCACCAAAAGCATGAATTAGATTTCATAAAAATTAAAAGCACCTGCTTTGTGAAAGACACTGTTAAGAAAATGAAAAGGCAAGTCAAAGACTGGGAGAAAATATTCACAACATATATATCTGACAAAGCATTTGTAACCAGAATATATAATATTTTTAAAACTGTTACAATTAAACTATAAAAAGACAACCCAATTAAAATGGGCAAAAGATTTAAACAAATCTTCACACACAAATGTTTATACACAGACACACACACGTATGCACACACACACACACACACACACACACATATATGTAAGAATGGCCATTAAGCCATTATCTTTTGCCATTCGGAAAATGCAAATTAAAACCACAGGAAACAGCTTTGTACCTATCAGAATGCTTAAATTAAAGACTGACATTACCAAGCTTTGATATGTGGAGCAACTGGACTTTCACGTGCTACAGGCAGGAATATAAGATGGTACAACCACTTCGAAAAACAATTTGGTAACATCTTATAAAGGTAAACATACTCCTAACATATGACCCAAGAGAAACAAAACCTGTATCCACACAAAGCTCTCCATAAGGTGTTCAAAGCATTTCATTTTTAAGAGAAATAACCTAGAAATAACCCAAAAGTCCATCAAGAGGTAAATGGAAAATTGTGCTATATTCATACAAGTATTACATAATACTACTCAACAATGAAAAGGAACGAGCTAATGATACATGCAACAGTGTGAAACATCTCAAAACCATTATGCTAAGTGATCAAGCCAGACCCAAAAGACTACATATGTAACAAATATAATACCATATGACTACATTTATATCACATTCTAAAATATGCAAACTAATCTATAGTATTAGAAAGTAGTTGAATGGTTGTCTGGGGTATGGGCAGAGGGAGATGCTGATGGCAAACTTTTGAAGATGATGGAAATGTTTTGTATCCTGATTATGGTTGTGATTACATGGGTGTATACAGTTTACCAAAACCCACCTTTTAATTGTTTGCTTTAAATGGGTCCCGTTTAATTTATGTAAATTATACCTCAAACAAAGTTGACTAAAAAAATAAAAGGAGTATCCACCAGACCACTCCATTATAACGGTATCTTTCCCAAGAGGAAATGTTTTAAACATATGGTTATTAATCATGATGCCTGCTATAGTTTTTCTATTGATACCCTTTATTGGGTAAAGGGAGCTCCCTTCTATTCTTAGCTTGCTAATGATTTTTTTGTCCATAAATCATACATGAATATTTTTATTTTTATTAATTTTTTGGCATCTTTAGAGATGATCATACTCTGCTGTGTGCTTCTGGGATAACCCAGTTTGGTAGGATATATCATTATATTTTATACACAGCTGGATGCAGATTGCTAATGAGTTAAGTTTTTTTCCATCTATGTTCACGAATGAAACCGGCCAGTAATTCTCCTTTCTTGCATTGGCAATGCCAAGTTGTATTTCTATACTAGGAATTCCATGCCCATTTTGTCTACTTTCAAATTATTTACTACTGACATGGAATATAATATTCTCATATTATTTTTAAAAATCCCTGCTGTATCCACATTTATATCCAACTCTTCCTTCCCAATATTGTTTATTTGTGCCTTTTCTCCCTTGTTTGTTCTCTCTTTTTAATCTTTCCAAAGGCTCGCTTGCTTATTTATTAGTGAGTGAGACAGCGACCACTTACTTAAAAGTTCTGAAGACAGAGAGCTGGACTAGAGGCAGCAGTAATTTATTTCTTTCTCATGAGAAAGGGCACACGCCCAGGCTAATGGAAGTGGGCAAGTGTGCAGGATCAGCACAAGAACAAAGATTATATAGTTCCCCTGATGCAACGTCCCATTTCCCTCCCTCCCCAACCTTACCCATCTCCCCTTGGTTGGGAGTTGTGGGCTTACAATCTTAGGTGCAAAAACTAACCCAATCCTAAGGCGAAAAGTGTAAGGGTGAGTTCTCAGTGTCCAAGTTCATCCCCTTTACTGACGTGGGTTTTTGGGGAAGTGACTTGAACAAAAATGTGGGAGGATTAGAGAAGCGGGAACAGGGAATAGTTCTGAAAAGAGGCCACCTAGAATGTGAGAGGGTTAGATAGGTGGGAACAGGGAATTCAGTTTGAGAAGAGGCCACCCTTTGCTCTATTTCTCTCAGTTCCCCCTGTTCTTTGTAGAGTTTATTGGACTCTTCTCACACCACTCATTATATGTGGATTCAGTCATTTCTTCTAGATCCAGATAATTTTCCATTGGGGTTGTTTGAAATTTGGTGAGTGCTCGTTTAAGCAACATCATGCCTGGGTCTAGATTGCCCGTTTTTCCCATGGGGGTTACATACATCTTTTGAACGGTTCGTTGGATTAGGGAAATAAAACAAGGGACTAGGCAGGGTAAGATAATGAGTATACTAAAGATTCCGACTAACATGCTTATAATTCGAGACCAAGGCCCAGAAAAGAGAGAGTCAAACTAACTGGTCCACGGGTTGGTGTCTATCCCGGAAATTTTGGCTAATTTTTCAGATAAGGCTGCGAGACCTCGCAGGGCTTGGGTAACCGACCCATCTGGGGCGGTATTGTTTGGAATATAAGCACAGCAGCTTTCTCCTATCATTACACAGACTCCCCCTTTTTCTATTAGCATAGGTCTAACCTTTCTACTGTGTGTTCTACTAAACATCTTGCCATGCCCAACATAGTCTCTCCCACCTCTTTTCTTTAGATTCTGGGCACGGATATTTGTCAGGGGAGCTTAGTGCCTTCTGGTTCCCGAGGCCTCTACAAGGAGGACATGCTCCTTTTAGAGCACAGAGATGAGGCGGGATGACTCGGGAGCTGGTTCCTCAGTGACTGTTATACCTGTCTAAGTGAGGGGCTGTCTACACAAGAGGCTGAGGAGTTAGGAGCAGAAGTACAGGGGAGCTCATGTTGGGATGGGTTAAGGTTTAGAGGATCCGAAGGTCAGGTGTAAAGGGTTTTACTTATCTGTGGTCACAGTCTAGGAGGGAGGAGTTTTAGGTCCAGGTGTGGGAGTAGAGATAGGTCCTTTGATGCGGGTATAATGGGTTTAGCTTTTTTTTTTGCAGTTTTTACAGCAGTGTTTGTGGTCAATAAAACTTGAAATGGACCCTTCCAGTTAGGAGTTAGTTTATCTTCCTTCCAGGAGTGGACGAAGACCCAGTCTTCGGCCTGGAACTTGTGGACCTGGAATCTAAGAGGAGGAGTCTGGGCGATCCGGGTTTTTTCTGTAGGGAGGAAAGAGTTAAAGCGAGAGAGGGCACGTATTTTCTTAAAAAGTTATCTTTGCTTTCCTATTGAAAAGGAGATCGTATCTTAGCAGGATAAGGGTGTCTAAACAGGATTTCACGTGGGGGCAAACTTAGGTTTTTCCTAGGTTTTACCGTAACTCTTAACAGTGCAAGTGGCA
The DNA here is from genome assembly GCA_029593785.1 of Cabassous unicinctus. Taxonomy (NCBI): domain Eukaryota; kingdom Metazoa; phylum Chordata; class Mammalia; order Cingulata; family Chlamyphoridae; genus Cabassous; species Cabassous unicinctus. The sequence continues at coordinate 4,032 of JAQZBX010042159.1, read as the reverse complement.
GACATTTAGTTCAAGGTAAGCCAGTTTCTAGCATCAGTTGGTAAGTTGTCTTTTAAGCTCCTGGTTCACCTTTTTTACTTTCCTTGAGGAGGGTGGATGTCAGGGAGTATGGGAATCCCAGTCGATTTCTAAGACTTTTGCAACAAGGGCTAAGAGGGATACCTGGGTTAAGCGTATTCATTAACTACTTAGAAAATGAAGTTTACCAGGACTCTTAACATGTTCAATGTCCCTCTGTATATGATCTAGAATAGAAAAGATATAACTATAATCATCAGGCATATATTTAGAATAGGATATAGGTACAGTACTTAATACTAATTAACGTACTACTCAATGAATAAGTTGTTTTTTTGAGCTGTAATTGGTAGATTTAAGTTCCAGGTTTGCAATACCGTACATGTTCTCTCTCCATGAGAGCAGGCTGTAATGCCAATTGTGTGTAAGTTCTACTCACAGTCCTCTGGTGCTCATTGCCCCACTTGGTATGTCCTTCACACAGCCAGCATGCCGCAGCACCGCTGACCCTAGAGAGAAGCTAGGGAAGTAGGTTCCAGTATTCTACTGGCCTGGTGCACAGCACCCTTTGGCTCTATGAAGCAGTGCCAGTCTGGAGGCGATATTCATCGTACATTTGTCTATATCGATCCTTTGTTGGCTGTTGCAGGAGTGTGAAGCTGTAACATAGGCTCCATCCACTTGAGGAGCACAACCAGAGATGCAGTAGACACTTTTATTGTTTTAGGGGTCAGTGACCAACCTGGCCAATAACTCAAATGGAGAGGCAACCTGCAGTGTATTGAAGGTCTGGTTTGAATGCACAAGAGAGTTTGACAATGCTGAAGTCTCTCTCTTGATTTTTACACACTTTTTAAACACTTCCAATGCAATGTGTTTTACTTCTTACACTTTTACCAGGAAGACATTAAGTAGCAGGTATTTTACTTTAGCAGTACAGGAAAAACTATTTTCCTTTTTTTTTAATGAAAACCGAAGATTCCTAATGGAATCAAGATTATTTTTTTTGATACTACTACTTGAATATGTAGATTGAGGTGGCCTCTGACAGGTTTCACTTCTATGAAGTCACTTTTTGCCATTAACATCAATTCAGGCTTTTAGTTAGCAACAGCTTCCTGGAACCAGCCATTCAAATGCTTTAGTTTAGGAGATGATTTTATACTCTCCATAATTGAGGACAACCACATAGACTGGTTAATTTACTTTAGATTACAATTAGCAACCAATGGAAGTTACTTTATCTATTTAAAAGAAGGCAGGTCTACATTTCTTTAACTTAATTTCATTAGATATGAACTTAACTTTCATCACTTTAAGGATTTAATAAATTTATATACCTGGTATTTCATAAACCTAGGGAGATAACACTTAAGCTAAATAAAATCGAAACCGTTATATTTTATGCAAGGAATGCCTCCCTCTTTCTTTTACAGGAGGCCAAAACTCCTTTATTAAAATTAGAAACTGTAAATCATCTTAAAAGTATTGACTGACTGCCAGGTTCTGGAAAACTGTTTTTTTTGTTTTGTTTTGTTTTTGTTTTTTGTTTTTTTAAAGATTTATTTTATTTATTTATCGCCCCCTTGCTGCTTGTGCTGCTGTGTCCATTCGCTGCGTGTCTTCTCCGCGTCCGCTCATCTCCCCCTTGCTGTGAGGTCTTGCCGCATCAGCCCACGCATCAGCCCACGGCGCCGCGCAAGCCGGCCTGCCCTCACAAGGAGGCGCCGGGAAGCGAACCCGGGGCCTCTCATATGGTAAACGGGTGCTCCATCCATTGCGCCACACCTGCTTCCTGCCGTGAGGTTGCTGCATCAGCCCACCGCACAGCTCAGGCTGGTGTGCCCTCACAAGGAGGCCTCGGGACGCGAACCCGGGGCCTCCCATATGGTAAATGGCGGCTCTATCCACTGAGCCACACCTGCTTCCCTGGAAAACTGTTTTTAAAGATCTTTTTATACCTTTCCAGGACTTTTTTTTTCTTCCTTGTTGATATTTGGTAACAGGATTTTTAACCACCTTTATTTTAAGGCTGTTAGAAGGTTTAAATTGAGGAATTACAGAACAAACTATGATTTTTAACTCCCCAGTTTGGAAGATAGAGTTTCAATCTGTTACACCTTGTAAGGACAAGGCCTTGGGCATAAGGCAGGTTAAAGAGCTTAGGAAAAATTTTTCTTTCTCAGATTTCTGTATTTAGATTTCTATATTACTTTTCCATCCTGCGTAGCCCAATTTGGGCTCTAGGAATCGTTATTCACATGTAGCTCATCTAAGAGCCCTCATTTGTCAATCTGATATCACGCCGATGTATGGAGTCATACACTGAACAAACAGGCAGACACGAACAGCTTGACACAGAAACACAGGACTTTCTGTTATAATTTTCATTCTCTTACAAAACAAGTTTAACTGTAAGATAACATTTAAAAGAACTTTTTTAAAGACACTTTTTAGTTAGTCTAATTTGCACTGTGACTATGCAGGTTTGCACAATAATTTTAATTTTTTGTATTGGCTTATAACCAAAATGTCCCCAATGCTTTAAGATAATTTTCCTTTGCTTTAGAACTTTATTTTTCACTTTGGCTTTAGCAGACCTTGCAGGAGCAAGACTAATTCATTAGCCTTTGTGGAACTCGAGCTGTGAAACGGGTCCTATTATCTGAATCAATGTTTTCAATGAGTCCGTGCTTGGGGATAAGGGCCTCTGATGGCATTTTAATTACAGTTTGGGCAGTCCCTTGAGGAACTGGGTGACTTCCACTCATGAAATGAGATGGTCAACAATCACTAGGAGGTACTTGAGTTTCCTCATTGATGGTACTTCAGTGAAGTCCACCTGGATGTTTGAGCTCTGGGGGTCGCCCTCTTAGGGGTCTGTTCTTCAGACTTTATTTGCTTTTCTACAGACGATACCTTCATTTACTCCTTGGCGGGCTACAGAGTGCAGTCCATACATGCATAACGAGTCAGAACAGCATTGCATAAGTTGTGGACATCTTAGTGGCTGTCCTGGTGAAGATGACTGAGGATTCCCCTGGCAATGGCTTCATTTATTATTTTTTCCTATCCTCCAAAAACTATTTTCTGTTTTCTGTTTGAGTTCCACTTAGCTTGATCCTTGGGGGTGGGTATGCCTACTTTTTCTCTATTCCGGGGTCCAGCCCAGATTTGTGGGTCAATGTTACTTTCTTTTTCTTCTTTCATAACACATAGTCAGAGGGGTAAGGTTGGAACAATCTTTGTTCCTTCGACTGTTAAATTTAGGCCTAATTTTGTGATCATGTTTCCACCCAATAAGTTGATGCCCGCCTCAGGGACGAAAAGCAATTGTCCTAACTAGGTTTCTTGATTATATTCGATTTGTAATGGTTTTATAAAAGGAACAACAAAACTTTCTCCTTTTACCCCTGATACTATGAGTTTCTTCTCACTTAGTTTGGCCCCTTGAAATAAGGTAATAAGGGAGGATCTGGCTGCACCTGTGCAATTCGGAAGGCAATGTTACCCTTTTTATTCCCCACTTTTAAATTTATTAAGGGTTCTGGGTGGGGGTCTCTCTTGAACCCCTGACTCCCTCAATCCTCTGATTCTATCAGAGAGACGATCTTTTGTTCCACTGTCCTCTCTGGGCAATCCCTTCTCATATGACCTTCTTTTCCACGACCATAGCAAGTTAGCGGGAGGCACAGGGCATTCCCTTTCTGGACCGGGAACCGGGCTTGATTGCCATGTCCCTGAAAGGGAATTTTTTTTTTTATTGCCCCTTCCAGCACTAGGTTTCCATAAAGCATTAGTCACTGTACAGTTTGCAACATTAACTTAGTGTCCTTCCTGCTACAGTTTTAAAGCCTGCATCATAACGCTGTTCTTTCCTTTCCTCTTCATTCCTTCTTGCATACACTTGCTGAGCTGCAGATAATAAATCATCCAGTGCTTGCCTGCCCATCCTTCTATCTTTTGTAATTTTCTATTAATATCAGGCCATGAGTTAGTTACAAAGTATACTTT
>JAQZBX010042158.1:0-22111 GCA_029593785.1 Cabassous unicinctus | reverse complement strand
GTTTTGCAGGCCATTGAGTTCTATGTCACAACTACTGGGTTCAGCAGTTGTAGTGAGAAAGTAAGCCTAGAGAATAATAAATGAATCAATGTGGCTGTGTTCCAAAAAATCTTTATTTTCAAAATCAGGCTGTGAGATGGATTAGACCAAGAACAGAAATTTGCTGACGCCTGTTATGCAAGTGCTCATACACACACATACAAACACCATTTGAATTATAGATTGTTTTCAGTAATGAGCACAAATTTTGTATATACTGCTTGAATAACTTGAACAATGAACACACCATTTCAAATACCGCCCAGATCAAAATACAGTACATTTCCATGGATATATGATACCTGCTTTCCTGAAATTGAACACATTAGACTATTTGCAGCTACTCACTTCCTTTACTATTATCAGCTCTAATATGAATTTATGTTTCCTCCCTAGGTTCTTGAGACCTGTATTAATTCAACACAGTTCCAAAATTAAGTCCAGGATAACATTTATATTTATAGTTTCCTATGTTCTGATGAATATCCATGCAATTCTTATATTTAGATTAATTAATTTAGATTAGATTAACCTCTAGAAATGGCTGAAAAAAGTATCTCAAATTAGAAAAATTGCTTTTTTCCAAGGAAAGGGAAATATTCAATGAATATTTTTAAACTCCAAGAAAAAGAATGGAAGCATTTGAAGAACAATACAAAAGAGGTGGGAATAATCATATGGCCATTTATTGTTTATGGCATCTGTATTAGTCAGCCAAAGGGGTGCCTTAATCTTAGCATAATTTAATCAATGTCATTTCAGCTGAATCTAATACAATCAAAGGGGATCACGCTCAGAGGAACAGACCAGTTTACAAACATAATCTCTCTTTTTGAAATTCATAAATAATCTGGATTAACCAGGTAGGTCCTAAAAGCAATCACAAGTGTCCTTATAAATGAGTGGCAGAGATTACATGCAGAAGAGGAGAAGACAATGCGACTACAAAGGCAAAGATCGGAATGGAGTCACATGGCCACAAACCAAGGAATATTAGAAGCCAACAGTAGCTGAAAGAGGCAAGAAACAGATTTTTCCTAGAACCTCCTGAGGGAGAACAGCCTTGCCTTGATTTTGACCCATTGGATTTTATTTCTTATTTCTAGCCTCCAGAATTGTAAGAGAACAAACTTCTTTTTTATGGCACCAAGTTTGTGGTAATTTGTTACAATAGCCACAAAAAACTAAACAATAGCCACCAAAAGCGTCAAGGAATATCTGCGTCAAAATCTACCTAAACCACACTAAGGGGCACCATTGCTCCTAGCTTTGATATCTGTCTCTGGTGAGCTTTCATCTCAGCATTTTTTATAGAAGTTTCTGATTTATTCTGGATATTCAAATATGTAAAACCCAAACAGACTAAATACACACCTAGATATTCTCTCTTTCTATATCCATCATATTGAGGATAAGAGCAGAACAATATTCATGGAAGGGCTGGGATTTGAAGAAAGGATTTAAGTAAAAGAAAGAAAAAATGCATTCTAGGCAAGTAAAATGACATGAGCAAAATAAAAACAGAAAAGACAAAAATAAGTATTTAAGAAATAATGAGGAATTTGGATGAGATTCTGTTGTGATGTAAGTAAAAGTATGCCTAGGAGTTAAAGCTGATAATTAAAGTATAGTTTTGATGGCCAGCCTTGGACTCCAAATCTGTGGCACAGTTGGTACCCTGACCAATGGGACCTTACTATCTTGAAAGTCTCACTGCCTGAGGGCTTTCTCTGGTGACCAAATGTTCTTTGTAGAATTAATAGCCCTCATGGATAAACACAACCGAAGACAGATGGGCTTAATTATAAATATTTCAGACCATTCACCCACCTCAGGTGAGCTGTCTCTATGAGTGCTCTATGCTGAATCCCAGAATTCCTAACAGGAATAAACTCTAATTTCCCAAAGTAGCAATTTGCTTGATAATCACACTTACTGGCTGACTTGCCTTCCCTGTCTCTTTTCTTGATTCTCCAATCCATGTTTTCTAGAATCATGTCCAAATAGCCAATTTCCTCTCTAAACCTTTTCTCAAGAACTGATTCAATAAAGTCCAAATTAAGACAATTTTTTCAAGCTTTATTTTTCCATCACATTGTCCAAGACACATGTCACATAGTTGGCATTTTATAAAATTCTGTGTTAACTGTAGGGTTTGCAGATAAAATACCATTTTCCCATTTGAATTTGAATTTCAGATAAACAACCAATAATACTAAAATATTATTCATTTATCTGAAATTAAAATATAACTGGGTGCTCTGTATTTTTATTTGCTAAATCTGGTAACTATAGGAAAGGGGTAAGTAGTAGAAAAAGTTGGAAAGATCTTGAATGTCAGTGAAAATAACTACCCCAAAGCCAACTCCTTTTGTAGGAAACTGGGATATTTTTGATGCATCTTGATAATGTGAATGTTAGTCTAATTTGACACTGAATAAAACATGCAAGGAATTCGATAGTTTTTCCTATTATATCTTTTTTAGAGACCAAAAATGTGGTTGCTTTTTTTTTTTTTAATATTCAATTATTTTAATGGTCAATTCCCTATAAACTTCAGAGACACAGCAAAGTTGGTCAAGATAAAAAGCTTGTGTGATGTCCTTGGACCTTGAAATATTTTATTTCTTATCTCAGATATAGAAACAAAGAATCACCACTTTTTTTTCTTAAATTTGAAGTCTCTTTCTCTTCTACATTCCATACAGTTCCCTTCTGCTTTTATCTTCACCAGCAAAGTTCAAAATTGCACAGTCTTTAATAGAGCTTGCTATTTTCTCTCTGAAAATTAGCTTTATTTATTTGCTCCATCTAAGACATATTGCCGTGCATTATATTAGGTGTTATCTTCCCCTGGATCCATTCCAGAATGAAAGTGATGTTTCCAATGGTTTTGGAAGCAGCGTTCTAAAACTTGAAGTTAATTTTGAGAACCATTAAATCCATTAAAGTAAAGTACTTCTAGCATTTACCTTCGCCATTCTCTCCCATCTCCACTCATCATCTGCATTTTTCCTTTATGTAAAGTAGTGAAAATAACTTAGTAATCTACCCATATAATTATTCTCAGATACTGCTGTCTTGATTGGTGCCTTCCTCCACTAACTTTCCTTACCACTTATGAATCATAATGTAATCATGCATTATATAAAGATTGCCTTTTTGTGGCTTTGTGTGCTTGCATTAATACTTCCCAAGAACGATGTTTCTTAAGAGAAAAGTAAATGGTTTTGCTTTATTTCATCTCTCTCTGACCAAAGAATCTTTTCTCCTCTGTGTGAAGTTTTCATTCACACGCCAGCAATAGCATGTCCCACTTACAAATTTTGATTAATTGCCTGATTCCCCACCATGGCCAAACTTTACCATTTACTTCTAAAGGACAGGAACTGTGTTCCATTTATATTTGTTTTTTGGTTTAGTAACTGAATAAATAATTACATTTGTGAAATGGTGAAAATGCTTCTGATTATTGTTCCTGAATTTTAAAATTATTTCTATTTTTATTTTTGCATTCATTTTTAAATGATGGTAACTCATTTTTTCATTGTGATATCTTACTATGTGTCAGCTACTCATGAAAAAAAAAAAGGAACTTGATGGTCACTGCTTTATTTTTATAATCAACTAAGCCTTTCTTACCGTTTATATCACTGTGACAGTTTGATATTATTTGTGAATCCCCAAAAAGAAAAAGATGATGTTTGTAAACTGGTCTGTCCCTCTGGGTGTGATACCCTTTGAATGCATTAGATTCAGCTGACATGTCTTGATTAAATTATCTGTTAAGATTAAGGTTTTGATTTGACCATGTCAGTAGGGCGTGACTCAGGGTTGAATTCCCAACCCCTTGGTGGGCTGATATAAATGGACACTCACTCAAGAAGAAGAAGAAGAGAGAAAACTGTGTCAGTTTTGACCCTGGAGCCCCGGGGAGAGACGAGCCTTATGCAGGCCTACAGCTGAGTTCGGAAGAAGCTGGATCCACAGAGCCTTAAGAGAAAGAAGGAAGGAGAGACCAGACAAAGATCACCACCATCTTGCTTCAACACATGGGAACAGATTTTGTTGAGAAAGTACCTCTTATGGTACCTTAAGATGGGCTCTTTAGGGCCGTGTAACTGTAAGCTTTTATCCCAAAAAAAATAGCCTTTATAAAAGCCCACACATTTCTAGTACTTTGTATCAGCACCACTTTGGATGACTAATATAGTCACACAATTGGAAATTTTTATTGCCTTGCTAATTCTAAGATTTTCCTATCTTTCCCTATTTCCCCCAACTTTAAATGATTTCCACTCTCTGATCTTCTCACATTTCATTTAAAATAACACTTGTGTCCCACAAGACCTCTGAACAAAAACAGATCCTCGTGAATATCCAGCTTCCACTTTGTGGAATGATGCTTTTTTCCTATGTATTTTGTGATTCACTTGTGGAAGAGTCATTTGCATGGAAAAGTGGATGCTAAGAAATGCTCTGCACTATACATGGTTTAATGACATAAACTAACAACTGTAATGTGCAGAGTGCTTGCCCATGTAGAAAATTCTTTACACATTCTCTTAATAGAACAGTCTATAATAACCATGTCAAATGGGTTGTTACTGATGTGGTATAGATGTGCTGTACTAGGATGGACATTCTTGTTAAAATGTTAAGTGAAAAAGAAAAGAAAATCCTAAAGGTAATAGGGAATAGGTTACTTAACAAGGAGATAGCACTGCTTTGATATGAAGCCAGTTTCTGGCTCCAGATTAGTAGTTTTGTGTTACGAGGCCATGTATATGCTATTTGTAAACCCAGAGTTTGTATGCAAGGCCAATGTTATTTATAGGCAATGTTGGTATTTAATCGAAAGCATATAATTTGAAGGGTGTTTGGAAAACTTTTCTTGTTCCATGATAACTCCTTTATTATTATCAGATATGAAAATAACTGACATTTATTGAAAAAGTACTACTAAGGATTTTTAATTAAATACTCATAAAAAATTACGTGATGTAGGTATTATTATCTTTATTTGCAGAAAATTGATGTTCAGTGTGATTAAACACTAATAAATCCCACAACTGAGGAAAATGAGACTTAAATAATTTGCCTAGGTGGTGTCAGAGTCAGCATTCAAATCCAGGGCTTCTGCCAACAGAAGCTATCAATCACTGTCTTAGTTTTTCTGTTTGTCTCTCCCTCCCTCCCTCCCTTCCTTCCTTCTTTCCTATACTAATTATGATTTTAAAATATAATGAAAAATAAGATCTTGATTAACACCTATCTACACTTTTGGTTTCATCCTCTGACTTGGGATATGTGATATTTTCATTTTCGTTGATTTTGAAATATTCTTCCATTTCAACTTTCATTTTCTCATGATTTCAGTAATAAAGAAGATGGTGCTATAATATTCCAGATATTTGGATCTCTGTTTTTGTTGCTGTTGTTGATGACCCAAAATTTTTAACTAAATCCTACTGTGTGAAGATTATTTTGAAGAATGAAATCTATAACAATTTGTCCATATAGATTTATTGAAGTTTCTTCAAAACATAATTTATAAACAATCAATATAAATTTTTATGGACACTGAAAATAGAAGTACTGCAGGTACAGTACTGTATTATTGTACTATAGGGTAACTCTGATAAGAATTCATCTGTCTCTTGAATATTTTACTTTCTCAACTTGCTATGGATTGTCCTTTTAAGCTAATCCACTACTGTCATTTTTGCTTTAATTAGTACATTCCCTACAGATGATAAAAATATATTTGATGCCATAGTTTTACAAAAATATGAATATTGTGATTTTTTTAATATAAAATCTATTTTGCTCCATTAAAAGTTGTTTCCCTTGAATGTCAGTTTTTCTTATATTAATAATCCTATATCTCTATTATATTTAAATTTGGTCAGCTAAATATTTGTCCAGAAATTAATTTTAATATTTGTTATATAATTTTGTTTTTGAAAATATTTTTTGGGATAATTATTAACCTAAATTAACCTTAAATTCTGTAGGTAAGGCTTTTTACATTAAAATAAATATTGATTACAAAACTAAGATGTGCTCTATATCATTAGTCGAACAATTCTGAGTAACAAAAAGGAAAAAATAATATTTTATTTTCTTCAAAACCATTTTTTTGAAATGATCAAATTATAATTATGTTTTAAATCTTTCTGCACTGAACAATATGCCCTTGTAAACATATTTAAATATATAGTAGTTTTCTTTTTCCTCTTCTTTTTTAACAATATGAAACATACACACATTGCTCTAGAATTTCCTTTTCTTTTTCTAACATTGTAACAAGAATTTCAATTCTAGCATTGCACATAAAATATCTTATATATATATATATATCTTTATTCTTTTAACAAATCAATTTTTGATACATATTAATAAAACATAAATCCATCTAAAATATACAATCAATGTTATTCAGTATAACCACATACTTGTGGATTCATCACTCGAACCATTTTTAGAGCATTTTTATTATTCCAGTAATAATAATAATAATACTAAAAAAAACAAAAAACAACCAACCAACCAAACAGAAAAAACTCATCACCTCTCAATCTCTCTATGCTTCCCCTGGTGTACATAGCTGCTATTCTGTTTCCTTCTCTGTAGTTTATTTGTATTTATATTTTGTAAATACAGTTTTACATAAGCAATATCTCCCATACTCATATTTAACATTAGGTTTCACTATGTTATACAGTCCCATTTAACATTTTTCAGCTTTTCTTCCAATAATAAAAATGTCCTTATGCCGTCCCTTTCAACCATTGTCATATCCATATAATAGCTCTGCTAGTCACAAACAGCATGACTTGCTCTCACCATTTCTATTCATTTCCAAAGCTTTACAAACAATCTTTTAACCAATTCTGCACAGATTCACCATCAGCTTTCCATTCTCTACTCTCATTCTATTTTCTGGTAACCTATATTCTAATTATTAATTCCATGAGCTTATAGAATATATTTAGCTTATAATAGCACAATCATACAGTATTTGTCTGTTTGGGTCGGCTTGCTTTACTCAACATAATGTCCTCCAGGTTCATTCATGTCGTCATATGCTTCATAACTTCATTTCTTCTTACCGCTCCATAACATTCCATTGTGTGTATACACCCCAATTTGTTTATCTATTCATCAGTTGATGGACACTGGGTTGATTTCAACATTTGACAATTATGAATAATGCTACTATGAATATGATGTGCAGATGTCTGTTCATGTCACTGCTCTCAGTTCTTCTGGGTATGTACCTACCAGTGGTATTGCTGGGTTACATGGCAAGTCTATCTTTAACTTCCTTAAGAACTGCCAGTCCTCCACAGTGGCTGTACCAATCTACATTTCCACCATCAGTGAATAAGCATTCCTATCTCTCTATATCTTCTCCAACATTTATGGTTTTCCAACTTTTTAAAAAAACAATTTATTGAAGTATATTGTTTATACATGAAAAAACATAAATTATAAGTGTTCAGTAAACATTGTGAACTTACAAAACAAACATGCATAACATCATACAGAGTTCCCACACATCACCCACCACAAATACTTTGCATTGTTGTGAAACATTTGTTAACAAATTATGAAAGAGCATCATCAAAGTATTACTATTAACTATAGTCCACATCTTACTCCCCCATATATATATTTTTTTAAGGATTCATTTATTTATTTATTTGCTTTTATACATTCCTCCCCGCCCCCCCTCACTTTTTTGCTGTTTTTGTGTCCATTCGCTGGGCAACTCTCTGTGTCCGTTTCCTGCCCTCTCTTCTCATCCTTCTCCAGTCTTCACTGGGATTCAATCCTTGGAACCTCTCATGTGGGAGAGAGGCATCCTACCACCTGTGCCATCTTAGTTCCTGGTTTTTCGGTGTGTCTCGTCTTGTCTCTCCCTTGTGTCACTCTCCTGTTACGTCATCATCTTGCTGCATGGCTCACGGTGCTTGGGGTCTCACCTGCGCATGAGCCCTGATGGCTCACCCAATAGTGGGGCCTGGCGGTGCACCTGCGTGCCTTCTATATTTTTCTTTTTTTAATCGAACCCAGGTCCCTCTATATGGGAGACAGATGCCCAACCTTTTGAGCCACATCTGTCCCCCTGCTAAATCTCTTAAGGTTGACCAAAGATACCTAGAGTTACAGTCTTTTCCCATACAGGATGGTCATATAATAAATCAGGCTTAGTTTATCACCAGCATTCTAAAAACCAGACCTAGGGAGAAAACACTAGGTCTGGGGACACATGCATGGTTTCTAATATAGTGAATGTTTAGCCTACCCTGATTATCACAATATCAGGACAACGAGAATATTCTCACCAACTTTTTAATAGTAGCCAGTCTAATAGGTGCAAAACGATATCTCATTGTAGTTTTAATTTGCGTTTCCCTAATCATTAGTGATATTGAACTTTTTTTGCATGTGCTTCTTCACCTTTTTATTTCTTCTTTGGACAATTGTCTTATAAGTTGTTTGCCCATTTTTTAGCTAGATAGTTTGTCTTTTTATTGTTGAGTTGTATGATCTCTTTATATATCAAGGATATTAAACCCTTTCAGATATGTGATTGCCAGTATTTTCTCTTATTGGGTTGGCTGCCTTTTCACCTCTTTGACAAATTCCTTTGAGGCACAAAAGTGTTTAATTTTGAGTCAGTTCCATTTATAAATTTTTTCTTTTGTTGCTCATGCTTTGGGTGTAAGGTTTAAGAAACTACTGCCTATCACAAGATCTTGATGATGTTTTCCTACATTTTCTTCCAGGACTTTTATGATTGTCACTTTTATAGTTATGTCTTGATCCATTTTGAGTTAATTTTTATATTAGGTGTGAGAGAGGGGTCCTTTTTCTTTTTTTGGATATGGCTATCCAGTTCTCCCAGCACCATTTGTTGAATAGACTGTTTTAGCCCAGCTGGGTGGGCTTAACAGCTTTGTCAAAAATCACTTAACTGTAGATATGAGGGTATTTTTCTGAGTTCTCCATTCAGTTACATTGGTTAAAAAAAAAAAAAATCTGTCTGTCTTTATGCCAGCACCATTCTGTTTTTGCCACTGTAGCTCAGTAATATACTTTAAAGTTAGGAAGTGAGGGTCCTCCAACTTGGTTATTTTTTAAAGACATTTTTGGATATTCAGGACCCCTTATCCCTTCTAAATAAATATGATTATTGACTCTTCCTTTCCTCCAAAAAAAGTTCTTGGAATTTTTATTGGTATTGTGTTGAATCTGTAAATCAGTTTGGGTAGAAATGACATCTTAACAATATTTAGTCTTCCAATCCATGGACATGGAATGTCCTTCCATTTATTTAAGTTTTCTTCAATTTCTTTTAGCAATGTTTTGAAGTTTTCTGAATACCACTCCTTTACGTCCTTGGTTAAATTTATTCCTAAACATTTGATTGTTTAATTGCTAGTATCCTACCACTTTGCTGAACTCACATATTAATTTTAGTAGTTTTGTTGTAGATTTTTTCAAGATTTTCTAGATACAAGATCATATCATCAGCAAATAGTGAATGTTTTACTTCTTCTTTTCCTATTTGAGTGCCTTTTATTTCTTTATTTAGCCTAATTTCTCTAGGTAGAATTTCTAGCACAATAGTGAATAGCAATGGTGACAGTGTGCATCCTTGTTTTGTTCCTGATCTCAGTGGGGAAGACTTCAGTCTTTCACCATTGAGTACAATGCTAGCTGTAGGTTTTTCATACATGCAATTTACCGTATTGAGAAAGCATCCTTCTATTCCTATCTTTTTGAGTGTTTTTTATCAAGAAACAGTGCTGTATTTTGTCAAATGCCTTTTCTGCGTCAGTTGAGAGGATCATGGGACTTTTCTCCTTCAATTTATCAATGTGGCTTATTACATTAATTGTTTTTCTTGTGTTGAACCACCTTTGCATACCAGAGCTAAAACCTACTTGATGGTTGTGTATAATTCTTTTAATGTGCCCTTGGATTCAGTTTGCAGGGATTTTGTTGAGGATAATTTCATCTATACTTTGAAAATCTATAAAGATAGATTTTACAAACCATTAGAGATTTTCATCTTTAATTTTCTTTTTTTGCTGTATCTTTTTCTGGTTTTGTTATTAGGGTGATGTTGGCTTCATAGAATGTGTTTGGTATCATTCTTTCCTGTTCAATTTTTTGGAAGAGCTTGACCATGATTAGTATTAGATCATCTTTGAATAATTGGTAGAATTCACATGTGAAGCTATCTGGTCCTGGGCTTTTTGTCTTTGGGAGGTTTTGATGACAGTGTCATTATCTGCATCTGTTTGATGAGGTCTTCTTTTTCTTCTAATGTCAGTGTAGGTAGTCCGTATGTTTCTAGGAATCTGTCCATCTCATCTATATTGTCTAGATTTTTGGCATACAGTTGTTCATAGTATCCTCTTTTGAGCTCTCTTATTTCTGTGGAGTCAGTTGTAATATACCCCCTCTCATTTCTGATTTTATTTATTTGTGTCTTCTTTCTTTTTTTTCTTTGTCAGTTTATTTAAAGATTTGCTGATTTTGCTGATCTTCTCAAAGAACTAAATTTTGGTTTTGTTGATTCTCCCTATTTTTTTTGTTGTTGTTCTCGATTTTACTTATTTCTACTCTGATCTTTACTATTTCTTTGGCTTGGTTTGGGATTCGTTTGCTGTTCTTTTTCTATTTCCTCCAGGTGTGCAGTTAAATCTTCAATTTTAGCTCTTTTTTTTCTTTTTTAATGTAAGCATTGAGGGCTTTAAATTTCTCTCTCAGCAATGCCTTTGTGTTGTCCCATAGGTTTTGATAGGTTTTGATATGTGGTGTTCTCATTTTCATTTGTTAAAAGATATTGGCTGAATTATCTTGCAATTCTTCTTTGACCCACTGATTATTTAGGAGTGTGCTGTTTAAACTGCATATATTTATGAATTTTCCTTTTTTCCATCCATTATTGATTTCTAGTTTCATTCTGTTGTGATCAGAGAAATTGTTTTGTATAATTTCAAACTTTTTAAATTTATTGAGACTTGTTTTGCGACCCAATATATGGTCTATCTTAGAGAAGGATCCATGAGCACTTGAGAAGAATGTATACCTTGTTGTTTGGGGTGAAATTCTCTAGAGATGTCTGATAGGTCTAGTTCATTTATCATAGTATTCAAGCTCTCTGTTTTGTTATTAATACTCTGTCCACATGTTTTATCCAATACTAAGAGTGGTATATTGAAGTCTCCAGCTATTCTTATAGACACATTTATTTCTCCCTTCAATTTTGCCAGTGTGTGCCTAATGTATCTTGAGACACTGAGGTTAGGTGCATACATACTTATTATAGTTATTTCTTCTTGATGATTTGCCCCTTTTATTAATATATAATTACCTTTGTCATCCTTTATAACAGTTTTGCATTTAAAATCTATTTTGTCAGATATTAGTATCACTACTCCAGCTCTTTTTTGGTTATAATGTGCATTGAATATCTTTTTCCAACCTTTCACTTTTAACCTGGTTGTATCCTTATGTCTGAGGTGAGTCTCTTGTAGACAGCATATAGATGGCTCATAATTTTTTATCCATTCTATCAGACTATGTCTTTTGATTGGAGAGTTCAAGCCATTAACATTTAATGTTATTACTTAAAGGCATTACTTACTTCACGCATTTTGTCTTTTGGCTTTCTGTTGTCACATTTTACTATTGTCTGTCTCTTTATTCTTTAATTTACCTTTCCTAATAATCTTAATTTCTACACTCTTCTCCAAGTCTACCCTTCCTTTTTCCTTTCAGCCTGCAGCAATCCATTTATCAAAATCATTTCAGGGAATCACTGATGGGGCATAGATTTTCTCCCAAAACTAAGAGTACAGAGAGAACCAAAAGTAGTTTTTGTTCATGAAATTTCCAAATGGGCCAGCAGATGGTGTGCATCATCATATCTTTCCAAGTAATTGTTTTACTCTCACCTTTCTGTGTTTTGGTCTGGCCAGAGCCGAGATTCAAAGTTGGCTCTGCTGGCTGAATTCACTGAAGAAAAGCCCCCCCCTACTACCCCTCCCTTTTCCCTTGAAGCAGCTGACAGGGAGAAAGATGTCTCTTCCCTTCCCAGTCAACTGCAGTGTGCCAGGTGTTTTATCCCAACTTAATAGCTTGGGAGTGGAGGAAGGGAGTTCTTCCCAGCCAGTGCAACTCACATTTGCTGTTTGGGGCTTGTCTCCTTGTGCCTAATGTTCCTGGGAATTGTGTACTACTGTCCTGGTCTGCTTACCCTCTTGGACAGCTTTTGTCTCTGTTGTTTTTGTGAGAGAGTTGGACCCTGCCTGGTTAATCCTATGCCATTTTTCCACATTTACAGAATATCTCATTTTTGATACTTGTATAATATACTGTTATATAGGTCTATTTTATTCATTCAAACCATTATTGATAATGGTTTAGTGCTATAAAATCATAATTTGTTCATAAATGCTAACTGTAGAAATCAACGAAGGCCATCCAAATGAGCACTATTCAACACTATTTATTCAGAGCTTACTATAGCAAGGGAGTCATCCACTTGCTCATCCAATTGAGTCTTTGCATTTGTCATAGACTCAAAGGCAGACAGAGAAGTAGGAAAACTTTATAGTGGAAAAATGGGAAGGCTTCAGGTAAGTTCTGGCTGGAGGCTATTACCATAGGAAAATTGGAGGTTGGGATAACTAGAAGTGATTCATCATATGTGATTGCTTAGGGGAATATATTCCAGTTTCTATTGTTGGTCATAAGATGGAAGTGGGGACTACTATTTGGGAATCTGTCAGTTATTGATTGTTTTAGTTTGCTAAAAGTTGCAGGGAGAAATATACAGAAAGGGGTTGGCCATTACAATGGGAATTTATTGGGTTAAACCCTTACATTTCTGAGGCTGGGAAAATATCCAAATCAAGGCTTCATCATGCAATGCTTTTCTCCCTGACAACAGACTGCTGGCAATCCTGGACTCCTACCACATGGCAAGGTATAATGGCAGCTCTGCCAGTATCTGACTTCTCCAGGCTCACTTTCTCCCCGAGCTCAGTTGTGGGCAATCAGGTACATGGCAGGGCATAATGATGGTGGCAATTCATTTCTTCCCTCTCCTCTGGGTCTTGTTGCTACTTCTGTTTTAGGTTGCTTCTCTCTCCCAGGTTCATCAAATTCTGGGGGTTTATCCCTGTCTCTGTGGCCTTTTTCTCTGTGTCTGTGACTTTCATTCCTCCATTTATAAAAAACTCCAGTAAGAGGATTAAGATATATTCTAGGCTATGCCCTATTGGAGAAATATAATCAAATGAACTTTAACTGATCTAATCTAATCAAAGGTTCACAATAGGTTCAATTTAAGAACATAATTTTCTGGGGTCCACATAAAACACTCAAGCCAACACATGGATCAAGACTTGGCCATTTGTGGTCAATTGATAAAAGGCTTGTGCTTAGGATTTCTCAATGGTTGCTTTAGGTTGTGAATCAGAATTCTGTTTTTATATATGGTCTGGTCATGGTCTGGACATTCAATCTCTCAGTCCCTCCTTTTGGCCATTCTATCACTTGCAAGAGTTTTACCAATTCTGGGAAAGTAAATATCTAAATTGTCACCACTCAGAGAATGTTCATTCATTTTCATATTCAACTGTATTGCAAGATCTTATTGATCTTTTTGTTGTATAATCATGACAATTATGTGCAGAGGCTACATAGCAGCATTTAAGACACTGGATAGACTGCAATGGACCAGCATTATGAGCATTATGATAAAAAAGATAAATTATTAGTCCTTGTAAGACGCTTCAGAGCAATGAACCCAATTTTTCAACCTAGGATATATCATTTTACAAATATTGGTATGTATTGTGAAAATTTTGATTTTTACACACAATAAAAAAAAATTAAAAAAAAAAAAGAGAACATATCCCATAGACCATAAGGATCAACCTTTCAGAGCCAGGTAACTTTTTACTTATGATGATGTACAGCCTTTACCACCTTGTCTATTTCCTTGGTCCAAGTACAACAAGAAGTATTGCCAATGGCACAGACACCCCCATGACTAGCTGTTTTTGTTTTTGTGAGCTGCTGTGACAAATACCACAAATCAGTTATGACTTAACAGGATTTATTGGCTCGTGGTTTAGAGACAAAAAGGCCTGCTTCCTTCCAGGGTGGTAGCATTCTGACTAGCCAGTAATCCTTGGGTTCTTTTGCTTTCTTATCACATAGCAATGTCCTCTCCTTTCTCTTTTAGATTCCTCGTGACTTCTTGCTCCTCCCCATAGCTTTCCTTGTCTAAATCTGAATTTCTTCTGCTTATGTAGGACTTGAGATTAAAGTCCATCCTAATTCAGTTGAACCACACCTTAACTAAAATAACATCTTCAAGAGATCCTATTTATAATGGATTTACATCCATAGGAATGTGGTTTAAGTATAAGAACATGTAAAAATTGTTGTACATAATTCAACCAACCACAATAGCCAACAAAAAATTCAGAGCCATGTGATTGTCTATCACTAGTTGTACCAGTGAGTTGATCTGCATTCTATTTAGGGAAGAGGTGGGATCATTACTAACTTCTGCCAGAATATGGCACTAACTCCATCATCTTATTATCAATCAAATCTTCAAGTCACTCCCTCTGATTCATAAAAGAAACTAAATTTATGTTCTTCTTCCCAACACTGATCCCTCATTTAATTCTTGTTGCTTCAATATACATACAGATAAGCCTTCTAACAACCTGGTTTCTCACTTGGACACCACTTTACCAATGATTTTGACATCCATCATACCTTAGCCACTGATTCACATGAATAAACTTTGAACCTCGTCCATAAAGTATTCATTATTTCAGTGTGAAGTATCCAACCTTCTACTTATACCACCTATTT
Source organism: Cabassous unicinctus (assembly GCA_029593785.1). NCBI lineage: Eukaryota > Metazoa > Chordata > Mammalia > Cingulata > Chlamyphoridae > Cabassous > Cabassous unicinctus. Next base: position 7,147 of record JAQZBX010042158.1, on the reverse strand, counting down.
TCCAACTCATTCTTCTAGTGTCCTGACTTAAGCAATTCTTTGATCCCACTGCAGCCAAAAAGCCGCTAATCCTAAGAAATTTTCCCTATTCCTGTCTCTTCATACTGTATCACTTCCTTCTCTATCTGTTAAAGCACCATCATCTACACATGCATGAAGCAAACATGTTATTATTACCCTTAACCTAAAATCAGGCATACCATGTCTCTTGACCCCATAGTTTCTCCAATTATTCTGTGTGTACTGCCTCCAGCCATCTGCATGGCTCACCTACATCACCTTAACTATTTGTTCAAATGTCACCTCATACAGACCTTCCCCTTCCAGGCTCTTTAAAATTGCAATCCATACAATACCTTCTACAACCCTTACCTCATTTCTTTTTTCCATAAAACTTAACACCTTCTAATATATTATGGAATTTTATTTGTTGCTTTCTGCCTTCTTCCAAAATAGTGTAAATTTTCAGTGGGTACAGACTTTTCATATTTTTCACTGTTGTAAGTCCAACACCTAGGTACAGTCTGGCACATATTATATGCTCAATTCAAATTTGTCGAATGAATCAATGAATAGAAAGAAATTACCAGACAAAGGCCCTTCTTTCCCTTATCCATTCTATTGCCTATATATTTGGAAAATGGCTTCTAGAATTATGCTCACATCCCCGGGCTTCTAAATATTGTATGTAAACTCCATTTGCTACAGATATAAAGTTAAAAGAGTCTAAATAGTTTGGCAGAAGTTCATTTTTATGCTTGCCTGTTGGGTTGCAGGAAATGCAGCCTCAGGCAGAGAAGGAAGGGCAGACATACTCTGCCTTCAGTCTTGGAGCCCTCTAATCTCCCACCAGTGGCTTACATTGGCAGACCTTAACTAGAAAATAGTTGGCAAGAGAGGCTGAGAAACACATTTTGCAGGGATCAATTCCCTTGTAATAGCCAAATAAAGGATGTGTGAAAAATGGATATGAAAGCAAAATTGTCCTGGACCAGAAGATCAATTTTCTAAGATAGTTTAGAAGGAAGTGGTAGAAGGCAGCTAGACACGTATTCTCAAGTTACTGCTTTGCCAGGAAATCCATATGAGCTTTATATTCTTACCTATGAACAAAGTATAATCAATAGGAGTTAGACTACCTCAAGAATAGAGAACTAAAATACATATTCGAAAACAGAAGGCAGCTCTTGTAACTAAGACCAAATGTGCAGTTTGAACTCCATAGGGCATTCATTGGCAAAAGCACTGCCCCAAGCTAGTTCCATGTGACTAAAGGAAATACATTTGGGCCTTGAAGCATCTCTACTGTAGAGAAACACTGCCGCATTTCAAAATCAGGTGAGCCATTGGAGGCTACATCATCCCACATACAGCCAACCAAAACTAATCACAAAATTGCTGTCAAATCCCCAATTGTCTCTGTCCTCTAGAATTCCTCCAATCTAGGAGTGTTTAGTGTGTGGAGATTTTTGAGACTGAATCAGAATATTTTAAAGATTAGTATTCATGAACAAAAATCTAACTCCCTCTTTAGATTCTTCCAGTTCTTGTCAGGCATTATCATGGAACTGTCGACAGGGAAATTGGCATCCTGGTCATTTTACAAACTCTTTCTTTGAATATATCCTATGGATCACCTTGGTCTTCTTTCTGCCAGGGATGTTAGATGACTGCATAAATAGCTAGAAAAGGAAAGCACCTTTTACTATTCTCATTTATTTTTCATCAACAGAGATTTGTACTCACAAAGGAAATAGACAGGCATGCTGGAGTGTTTCTGGTTGCTCTGTGTGCTGCTGGGATATGAAAGGTAATAAAAACAGATCAGTGGATGAAATGCTGTGGCAGCAAGCTAATCACCTGGAGCACTTTGCTCATCTGGCAAACTGCTCTGGGAAGCTGCAGGATGAACTCAGGATACCATGATGACTGAGTAGCCTAATCCTATTTCTGCATGTTAATGTGTACTGTGAGTGTTTAATATACTCCTGAGTATATGCCATGTGAGAAAAATAGAATCTCTATCAAATACTCAGGTTGCTATGTTTTCAATAATGGGTGATTTGAAATTATTTCACACATGATTCTGCTAGACAAGACTGAATCTGAAATGAAATGCCTCACAGCATGAGACCTTACATTTAAAACTGTGCTCTGTTCAGTTTCATTAACAGTTGGTTCATAAAACTAATGATTTCTTTTATTTTCCCTAAAAAGGAGCATATCTATCAGACACAGTTGCAAAGATGTATATGCACGTGGACTGTGATCAAATGTTATTGATTCTGGTGAAAAACTGGAAACATCTTAGATGTTCAACAAAGGAGTCAGGATGATTTCAAAGATTGCAGTTTATACGTACAGAGGATACTATGCTCTTCAGGGGAACAGCCCTTCCCCTGGGTTCTTGGTCTTTTGTTTCCATATGTGAAACATCTGCTAAAGTAACTCTCATGTCCTCTTTCTCTAACGTTTGCTCACTACTCCCACACAGTTGAGTTTGAAAAAGACATTCAATTAAACTCTTCTTCCCTGATGTTGCAATGCAAATCTGACTTCAGAATGCATATATGCACTGCTCCTTCATGTCCAACTTGTAGGAGAAAAACATACCCGCATAAGAACAGGGATAGGTATTGTTAATTCAGAGTGAAATGTTAGTAAATGTGCTTGGCCACCAATCAAAGGCCATTTTCTCCCATCAATTTTATCAGTGATAGAAGTAATTTCTTAATCACCATCTGCTCACTTCTATCATCTTTTTATCTCTCAGTTGATTGTGACCTTAGAAAGAAAGAGCAAGTGTTTTTTATTGGTCCTCAAAATCTCAAAATGTTTGCGCATTGGCTAGTGACATTGAGAAGTAGACAAAAGCCAGAATTTGAGTGCCAAAACATAACATAGAAATTGAGAATTTTGGTATGCTCAAAGCTTTAGATGTTTGTTTTGTTTTTGCTTTTATAAAACACAGATACAGAGAATGACACAAAATGATTATAGTTTAATGAATTATTATGAGACAAACATCCTTGTAAGTATTGTCCAGGTCTTGCTTTGGCAAAAGTCAATGGAATTTTGTTACCTACCCCAGAAGTCCTCCATATTAAGGCCCCAAATTACTCACAGATCCTTGCCAAGCAAAAATAGTAACACCCACCAGTTTTAATACAATTATTTCCATATGTCTTTAAGTTTTATTGATAAAGTGTGCATCCCTGGGCATTAATAATATAATCTTCCTCATTGTTTTAACTTATATGTCTTTTAACCCCAGTTTAATCTACAGATCCCTCTTCATCACTTTTGTTTTCATACAATTTATCTGTTGATGACTTAGGATTTTTGAACCATAAGTTGACCACCATCTAGAATTTGCTTATTGCATTTCCATGGTGCAATTCAACATGTCTCTATGTCCTTTGAATAACTTCATATTGACAGCTAGATTCAGAGACTTGAGCAGACTCTATAGGTAGTAATGTGTTCATTAGGAGGTGAATAATTTTCTTCTGATTTTATATGTAAACAGTCATTGATACTCAATGCCTAGATCCATTAATTCATCAAAGGTTGTAAAATGGTGAATTGCAATCTTTTTTTTAAATCTTTATCAGCTGGAATAATTTCATAAGGAGATGTTTTTCTGTATCTAAAATTTGGTTACCTGGTGGTAGAGTTCGTATATGAAAGATGGGATAAATGATTGATTCTTTCCTTTTCCTTATCCAGTTTTCCAGGTAGTTAGTTCCTTACCATACTTAAAAGATGAGAAATTAGTTTATTTTAACATCCTCCTGGGCCTATAGATTTCAACTTATTTATTGGATTTTATTCCATTTCAATTAATTTTCTTATCGATGCTCAAATTATACACACATGATTCATCAGTAAGAGTATTTTCAATTTTGTCATGGCTTTGTAAAATTTGATAACTTTATTATTACCTGGTATGGCAAGGTTAGCATCTTTCTTGTACTTTTCCCACCCCAAAAGTATAATTAGGCTTTTTCTCCATGAAGCTCTAGTTTCTTTTAATATGAAACGCTATGTAGAAATAAAAATCCAGGCGTTTGGAGTTCTACTTGTTACTGGTTTTAGGTCTTTTTATGGGCAGAGCTAAGAAATTATATTTCTAAATCAAATTCAATTCAGAATTTTAAATTACCTTCTTCTGTATTTCACTTCTTTTTCCTTTCTTCCACAGCAAAATCTTGGTAATCAAGGCCACAGGGGATGATTGCATAAGAACATCCCATATTCCCTCATTTGCTTTACCCCGAATTACACATAGAACAATTTCAGGATAACAATACCAATAGTATCACTATCAATTATGATTACTGAAACCAGTTACAAATTATTTTTATAAGCTTTTCCAATTTTTATTTTTGTACTATGTATTGTAAGATAATATAACCATTACATGTCATAATCTCTCTTTTAATTTTCATCCTTTACCTCCTCAATTTGATGCCACCCACAGCATTTCTTCAGCATGAGAGCTTATTCTGGAAGTTCACTCTTACCAGTTAGTTGTGAGAGTTCATATTCTTCATACTTTCCAAGTTTCAGCAGCTATTCTCAAGTGCAACCATTCTGTACTTTCCATGAAAACTTACAGGCTATATTTTGGGGTTTCATCTTCTCAGGTTTGTTGGATGCCACATTGCTTTCCTCTACTTTCCCCCACAGAGATGTCAAAAATGTACAGGTCTTGTGGTAGTTGGCGGTTCAACTGGCTTGGTGAATTTTGATAGGCATGAAGATAACACATTAGTCACATAATTTTTGGTTTTACCATTTAATTGCTCAATCTGTTTTTGAATGGATAGTCAAAAAACCTAAAAATTATAATCCCACCACCTTCACCATCTTTCCAAAATCACCTTTAGGTTTTAATGACTTAGTAAATGTGACTTATGTGAAATTTTGAATCTAATGAAATACACCAGTTTATTGAGGCTCTATTCACAGAGATGCAATAGATATTTACAATTGTGCAGTTGGCTTATTACTAATATTGACCAAATGTGTGTCATGATTCATAATAAGCAAAGATTTTGTGGGTCCCTGTTTCTGAATCTGACCTGGCATATGAAACATAACTTTATTTAATCAGAAATGGCTTAAGCAAGGTTTTCAATTATTTATTTTATGTTTTTAATTTTTCATTACAGAAGTAGTTTTACAAAAACTTCAGGCAAAAAATACACACACACATAGTTTTCCCTAATATTAGCACACATAGTTTTCCCTAATATTAACAATTTGCTTTAGTGTGGTACCTTTTTTACTACAGATGTAACAATGTTATTTTAACTATATTATTAAATAGAGACCATAGTTTACATTAGGTTCATTTTTTTGTGTTGTACAATACTATGTTGTTCTTAAAATGTTTATCTAGTAACATATGTAAACATAAGATCTCCACTTTTAACTACATCAAATATATATTTCAGTGGTGTTAATTACATTCACAATGTTGTGCTACCATAATAACCATCCACTACCAAAAATGTTTGATCACTCCAAGCAAAAACTCTGTACCAATTAAACATTAACACACCATTCACTACTCACCACAGCCTCTGGTAACCTGTATTCTAATTTCTGACTCAAGTGAACTTGCTTATTCTAGGTATTTCATATCACTGAGGTCATATAATATTTGTCCTTTTGTGCCTGGCTCATTTCACTCAACAGAATGTCTTCAAAATTCATCCATATTCTTGCATGTATCAGAACTTCATTCCTTTTTACAAGTGAATAATATTTCATTGCATGTATATACAGGCATACATCAAAGATATTGAGGGTTTGGTTCCAGACCACTGCAATAAAGCAAATTTTACAATAAAACGAGTCACAGGAATTGTTTTGTTTCCTAATGCCTATAAAATTTATGTATATACTACACTGTAGACTATTAAATGTGCAATAGCATTACATCTTAAAAAAAACCCAAAGTACATATCTTAATTAAAATTTGATACAGACACTAAGTGAGCACATGCTTTTGGAAAAATGGTGCTGATAGACTTGCTCAACTCAGGGTTGCCACAAACCTTCAATTTGTAAAAAATGCAATATCTGCAAAGTGCAGTAAAGCAAAGCACAATAAAACCAGGTATGCCTGTACCACATTTTTTTTTAATCCACTCATCTGTTAATGGACACTTGGGTCACTTTCATCGTTTGCAAATTGTGAATGATGCTGCATTGAACATTAGTGTGCAATTATCTGTTCTGGTACCTGCTTTCAACTCTTTTGAGTATTACCAAGAAGTGGGATTGCTGGGTCATATGGTAATTCTATACTTAACTTTCTGAGAAACTACCAAACTGTTTCCCACAGTTTTACATTTCTACTTAACAATGAGCCTAGTATTCTTATTTTTCTACATCCCCTCCAACACTTGTTATTTTCTGATTTTTTAATAGTAGCCATTATAGTGAGTATAAAATGGTTTCTCACTGTGGACTTGATTTACATTTCTTTAATGGCCAATGTTGTTGAGCATTTTTTCACAAGTTTACTGGCCATTTTTATATCTTCATTGCATAAATGACTATTAAAATCCATGGCTCCTTTTTTAATTGTGTTGTTTGTGTGTTGTAGGATTTCCTTATATACTCTGACAATTACACCTTCATCAGATATATGGTTTACAAATAATTTCTCCTATTCTGAAGGTTATCTTTTTAATGCCATGATGGATACCTTTGATGTGCAAAAGTTTTTAATTTTGATGCAGTTCCACTTACCTATTTTATATTTTTTTGCTTCTGATTTTGGTGTAAAGCTTAAAAAACCATTGCCTAATGCAAGCTCTTAAATATGTGTCCCTATTTTTTCTTGCAGGAGTTATATAATTTTGGTTCAGATATTTAGATATTTGATTCACTTTGAGTTAAGTTGATATATGATGCAAGCAAGGTAAGGATCCACCTTAATTCTTTCCCATATGTATGATCAGTTTTCCTAAGACCATTTGTTGAAGAGACTATTCTTTCCCCATTAAGGTGACCTGGCACCCCTGTCAAAAATCAGTTGGGGGAGTGGATGTGGCTCAAGCGGTTGAGTGCTCGCTTCCCACATGAGAGGTCCTGGGTTCAATCCCCAGCCCTCAGTACCTAAAAAAAA
>JAQZBX010042157.1:0-22111 GCA_029593785.1 Cabassous unicinctus | reverse complement strand
ACTGGCGCTTTTGATTATGCCGTTGTCAGGGAAGGTGAGGGATGGTGCTGAAGACAGAAGATGCCCTGCTGCCTCAGCACAGTTCCCTCAGTGCAGGACACACCACTGGGCTTGACTGGGGCCAGCCTCTCTGTTCAGCACGAGGCCAGGCACCTGGGGAGTCGGAATCAAAGCAAACACTCCCCTTTGCTTCAGCCAGTCTTTAAAATAGGCCCAATTAGTCGCTGAACTAGGAACCCAGGGGATTCCTCTCCGCCAATGCCCGTCACCACTCCACATGCTGCCTAGGACTTCTGCCTGCATACAGACAGGAAACAGAAATAATAACTTCTTTTTATTACATGATAAAGGGCCAGGAGCACTTTGCAGTCAATGATCCGAATGCTGCCCCAAAGCAAGTCTGCGTTACATAGCTACTACCTTCTGAAAAATAGACCAGTAATCTCTGTTGGGAGCCCTGCATACTTTCTCAGCTTGTTCCAGTTTGGAGAATAGTAATAGTGTGAGCAATTGGCCCTGGGAGGCAATGGTGACGTTTATGTTTTTACCTGGAGGAGACAGTAATAGTTTTAATTTGTTGCTATGTTAAATCATGTGTGCCTGTGTTGCCAGAGCCCCCTCCTCCATGGTGTCCATCTCTGGAATAGTGGCCAAGATAAAACTTTGCTTAAGGGGATGCTCAGTATAGATTCTAATGAACTTACTTTGGGGGTACATGGGATTTTGCTGGATGCTTTCATTCTTTGCTTTTCCACCAGTCTGATTTTGGTAATTGAGCATTCTCTCCAATGCCCTCATTTTACAGCTGAGAAATCATAGGACTATAGACTGAACTAAATATACTATACATGACCTCAGATGGCAGATGCCTTGATTTTTATAAAGAATTAAAAACACTGGCAGCATAACATGGTGGATAAAAACTACATTTGAATTCCTGTTCTGCCATTTACTAATTGGTCAACATTGGCTAGGTCATTTGATTTCACCAAGACACAGTTTCATCATCCATAAACTGAAGCTGATATTGCATCCATCCAATAAGGTTAACTTGTATATTATATGAGAACATGTATGTAAAACGTTTTGTGCAATGCCCAGCCCAAATTACTGGGATATTGAAAGATTGTTTGGGAGGAAGCAGCTATATGTGTCTTGAAAACAGTTTGTTACACGACTATGTATGTGTTTGTCTCTGTGTGTTAAAAGAGCTGGCCTTCATAGCATTTGTATCTGTGTTCCTGTATGTTGGTCCAAACCTAAGAATTTTCTACAAAAGGCAGGTTGTAGAATGCATTACACTTAAAAGCAACATTATAGGCATTCACTGAGAACATTCAGAGCTTTATCTCAGTCTGTGACAACACAGCCCAATAAGAACAAATGTTTGTTCATTTATTTGAAAACTCAACACTTACAAGTCAAACCACAAAGAAACAAACCACCAAAACGATAGCGTGAAGTTATTGCTGACAGTAAAACTGCATATGTCATGAAATTAGGAGTTTGAATTTTAACAGCTCTTAACACAGCATACTTTTTAAAGACTTCTTTGAAACCCTGTATTACAGGAATTGATATGTATGAAATTGTGATTTTTGTGATAAACCTAATTTCACAGATTTTGCAAGGAAAGGTTGGCTGCCTGAGCCTGATATATTTAGCATAGGTTCAAATAGACATAGATATGCATTAATTTTATATTTGAATGATAGAAAAATGAAAAATTATTGGAGGTTGTTTTATTACTGGATTTCATTTTGAGTATTGTGTTAGCATACTCTTGTTCATATGAAAGAATATCATGGTTAATAGAATCACCAGAGGTCTGCGGACCTGGATTTGAGTCTTGGGTCCAACACTCACTTTCCCCCCCTAGGGCTAAATAGTGGTAAAGAGTGCTTGCCCCTGCTTCTTCATGGAGGTCATTCTGCAGTGAAACACAGCAGAGAATGTAAAGCAAATAGAGGCACTGAGGTTTCCATTTACCATGAACCTGGCACATCTTTAGTGCTCAGTTCTCTCGAATGGAAAATGGGGCTGGTAGTAGGCCCTCCACAGGAGTGTCGTGAGTGACAAAATGAGAGTATCTGCAAAGCACTTGGTGCTCCCCTCAGTTTGTGGAGGTTCTGAATACCTACCAGATGTTGTTAATTGTGTGTTTGGTTTTTATTAACTATATGTCTTGGTGACTCTGAATTTCTCAGAAAGGCCTATGGGCCTGTGAAATCACTAGAAATAGTTAAAAAAAAATTAAAAAAAAAAAAGCCTGCCAAAGACTAGTCAACATGGAGAATAGGATAGGTTTTTCTTGCGGAGTATAGAGCACATCATAACGCTCAGTTGGTCGTGACACTGCCTCATTTGTACAAGGCTTCAGTTCACTCATTCTTGGTTATGTGTGGGAGGGCCTGACTGTACTTTTAAGAATCTGCCATCTCTGTTTTCCTCCACCTTTCCTTTGCTCTCTCTCTCCCTCCCTTCCTTGCCCCTTTTCTTAGTATCCCCTAGGATTTGATAGGAGCTCACCACTCAGTCATCAATCGACTGTAGGGCCAGACCACGGTCTAGCTGGCAGTGTCCTTAATTTATTTGGAGAGATTTTAGAAGCATACACAATCATCTGTGTGGGGGTTTTTTGTTTGGCTTGCTTTTTTCCCCATACTTTCCAAATAAGCCAGTCTTCCATCAGCAAGGCTAAAACTAACTGCGCTGCTGCCTGTTCCACATTTGTTCCTCAGTTTAAAAAAAGTGTGTGTCTTTCCAAAACCAGTAACTTCAATGTCCTCCTTTCTACCTAGAATTTCTTTATAAAGAAAGGAAGAATATCCAGATGATTTAAGCAAATGAGAATTTAATTCATCAGATTTAATCTTATTTCTGTGCTTAGATTCAGAACTTTAATCTGTAAACAAGCACATCATTAGGGAGATAGGTAATTACACAAATTAGATTGGAGAAACTTTGCCAAGGGAGATGGATTTTGTTTACCCTCATGTGTTTGGCACCGGAGGAATTTCTCTCTCACGTAAAACTCCATCTTGTGTGGCTAGAGAAGGGGCAGAGTGGAAAGTCTAGGAAAGTAGCACTTTCTTCCCTAGAGCTAAATATTGGTAAGGAGTGCTTGCCCCTGTCTCTTCATAGTCTTCATATGTCTCCTTCATAGTCTGAAGTGAAGGATGGCAGAGAAAGTAAAGCAAAAGCAAATAGAGGCACTGAGGTTTCCACTTACCAGGAACCTGGCACATATTTGGCACTCAAAATGTGCTCTTTGGCTTAAACTAGAAGTCTCCCAGAATTTAAGATGTGCTCTACACATGTTGAATTACCCCCACATAACAGTCAGTCAAAGTGCTCTGGAGATGTTTATTCCTAAAAAGGATTTCTAAGATTGAAAGATCTGTTGTTCCTGAGGTGTAGTCTTCATGAGAAATAAAACGTAAATATGAACTGACGCCTCTATCTGCCTGTTTTAAAAAGGAAGGGCTGGTGACAGCTTCTTCAGTGGTGTAGACCATCCACTTTGGGAGGGGTGTACAAGCAGTTCCCACAGCCACATTCATTTTTTGGTTCCTATAAGGGAAACCCTGATTGTTAAGGGGTGGGGGCATCAGCATGCAGAAAGGAACTAGTAAGCAAGCACATTCTCTTTGGACAGATGGCTCTTGATGGAGAATAATAAACAGTAAATATGCAAGGATAGTTTGGCTCCTGGACACCAAGTGTTGTGTTTCTGTTATGGGCATTGGAGAGCCAGTGAATATTCTAAGGCAAGTCACATTAAAAGAAGAATAATCAAGCATGCAGTTCAGACGGTGTGGGGAGATCATTTAGGAGGTTGAGTATTCATTCATTATTTAACAAAATAGAAACAGTTAGTTGAGCCCTTGCTGTGTGCCAGGTACCATATGAAGAACAGGGGGATGGGATTCAGCAGTAACAAAGCAAATGTGAGTTTTGCCCCCAAAGAACTAAGTTTGCAGTCATCACGATGTGAGAAATAGAATCATAACTTTGGAGATTGTAGTGATAATAGAATTAGAAAGGAAACTGTTTACCCATCCATTCAGTACCTCATTTGACAAACACAAAGAGAGGGTTTGTTACATTATGGGAATGCAGTAGTAGGTGCTGTAGGCCCTGTAATGAGCAGGAGACCCATGGCCCTGCCCTCATGGAACTCAGACTTTAGTGGTAGAGAAGGATATCAAATAAAGAACTATATTATTTATTTTTCCTGGGTAAAAATTTATGGAAGTACACATGGAAACTCACGCAAATCATCAGGATGCATTTTCACATAGGGAATATACCTGTGCAACCAGAATCCTGATCAAGAAAGAGAACATTATTAGCACATCAGAAAACCCCCTTCCAGTCACTACTAACCACTGTCTTGCTTGTATAGATTAAAAAAAAAAATGTACTTTTACCTCATTTGGAACTTCACATAAGTGGAACCATGCAGTGTGCTCTCTCTTGTAACTGGCTTCCTTTACGATATTCACCCATGTGATCCACATAGTAGTTTGTTGTCGTTGCTGGAATAGTATTCCATTGTGTGAATAAATCATAGTTTATCCATTCTTCTGATGATGTGGATTTGGGTAGTTTCTAGTTTTTGGTCAAATACTGCTGCTATGAGCATTCCTGTAAATAATAGTAGTGCAGCAACTGTGATGTGTTCTGAGTCTAACCTAATGTGGTGGGGCAGAAAAATCTTTTCGAGGAAGTGAAATTTGAGTTGGGCGAATATGGTCCAATCAGAAGGCATGGACCAGGGCAAGAAGTAGATGGGATTAAAGAGCACCTTTAGAGCAAGAATAACTGGGACCAAGTGGGACCAATGGTTTGGGCCTCAGAGTACCCCTAGAACCTGTGTCCCTACTGCCCATGCAAAATCTGAGGTCTACTCCACCCCGTCTGCCATTCTTCCTCATAGCCCTCTCCTTTGCCTGGACCGCAGGTTGGAGGAATGACAGCTGGGGCTCCAGGCTGGTAATTAGAGAACACAGGCGTTCCCGTGTGGGAGCCAACACAATGAGAGAGGCTGCTGGCAGCTACGGGTACACAAAGCCCCACGTTCTTGTTGGTGGAACACTCCCTTTCCAAGATGGGATGCCGAGCATGGTTTTGCATTGGGAGATGTGGTTAGAAAGCAGTGTTAGACCTGGACGGCAGAATAATTTGAAGGAAATGTGCTCCCAGATAGAAGTAGGCAGGGCCGATAGGGCCTCCCAAATCCAGTTTGTAAGTGGGAGACTGAGTGGAGTGTGGGGAGGCAGTCAGTGTGGAATGGCTTGGTTATAGGCATGGAAAACCCGGGAGAATAATAGTATTTTTTTAAAACTTGAGATGACATCATTTTCTACTTGGGGGTTGGAGCAGAGTGGCTGAGTGAGCAGATGTCCACTCCTGAGGAGAGGCTAAGAATGTGAAGCCTAAGGTCACACGGCGTGGGCTTGAATCCCGACACTCCTGCCTACTAGCTGGGTAGTCTTGAGCATGAGGCTGAACTTTCCTGTGCCTCTCTTTCCTCCTATTTAACATGGACTTCGTTATGAAAGTGGCTGTATGGGTTCAATTGGTTGATGCATGCAAGGCTTTTATATCAGTATCTGCCGTATCCAAGCATCTTGTAATTCTTGGGCATTATTTTTAATGTGACTTTGAATAAGTCACCTTCCCTCTCTGAACCTCAATTTTTTCATCTCCACTCAGACTCCGAGGTCTCCAAGGCTCTATCTGACTGTAATATATATGATTCTCCAAAACTAAAATGGTATGATCACACATCCTAGTGCTGAGGATTTTTAGTAGGCTCCCAGAGTTGACCGTTACAACCCCATATTTGTCTGGCAAAACCCATGGCTGTCAAGCTTGGATGGTACACAGTCTGAACTTGATGCATTTTGTTTCTATTGCAGGTTGTGTGTAACCCTCGATTGGCTCAGAAAAATAAAGATTGATTGTTTGAGTTTTATTCTCTCATTCCCTTCTGTTTTTAAGATTTCAACAGATCACTTGCACAAAAGAAAAGCAGAAATCTTCACCTTCTGCCTTGCACGTGGGTTTGCAAACCACTCCTGTGAGACTTTGAAGAAAAATGCCCCCATAAGTTTTGCATAAACGGATTGCCAGATGCCACCTCCTTGATTTCAAGTCATCTTTTCTTTTCATCTCTCTTTTGTTCCTTTTTTCTTTATTTTCCCCTAGGACTGCAAAGTCTTTACTACTAAACAAGGGCTACAGTTTACTTTCATCCTGATGAACAGCTTAAAAAAAAAACCAGAGGTTATTTATCTGAAAACATGATCATGGCAAGAGGTGGAGAAGAATGAGAGGGAGATGAGGGTACATGTTCAGTTGCTATAACAACCATATGTAATATCTGTATTTTCTTCCCTCTTTGCTTTTAGGAGCTTATCTAACTATCTGCTGGTTTCTGATTCTGAAAATCACCTGGGATCTTTTTAAGAAAGCACGTATGCTTTTAACAATACTGGAAAAAGAAACATAAATGCAACAATGCTACCACTTATTGTGGGTCTACTACCTGCCAGGCACTTTGCTAGGTGCTTAATGTATATCATTTCATTGTCATTTTCTCTTTCTTCTAGAAAACTATGAGATTATTGTCTGAGCATAATTGCTTTGCAGGCAATAACAGTATTAATCGGATACACTTATAGCTGTAGCCATTAGGAAACTCCAAATGTGTGTTCTGTGTCGTGGTGTCAATAATTATCTGCCCTCTGCTTTCTTTTCCATCTCCCATTCTGCCCTGCCCCTCACCTTGTGGTCCAGTTACATTAAACTACCATGGAAAGCCTGAATGCAAATCTTAAATGATCCACTGCTTTTGGAGGTGGAGGAAGGGAAGGCTGGCTGGTATGAGTTAAAAGTCGGAGGTATAAAATGTTTTTAATAACATAATGGTTATTTCTTCCTGAAATTCAATTTTTCTTGCATAATTTCTTTTCGTTTTTCCTCACACCCATTCTTCCTACCTGCTAGAGTATTGTTCCCAGGTCCAATAAGACACTTTGACTCTTCTATTATTTTTACATCTACTATTACTAGTAGTTTTCTACTAGTAGTAGCCTTAGTACATAGGGAGAAGAATCTCGATGACTCACAGAAATTTTAGCCACTCGTGGTGAAGATTCCTGGAATCTTCAGTTCTGAATACTTTTCCATATTTTAGTAGCCTTTCCATACTTAGTGTAAAGGATTATTTCGAGTAAACTGTTTATGTTTGTTAGAGAAAGAGAGAGAGAAAGACAGGAGAAGAAAAATATTTTACTGACCTTGAAAGCTGGGCATCCATTTAGGACTTCAATTACTTTTGAGTAGATGGCTAAATACTTTTTTTGTTTGTTTGTTTGCTCAACTGCTGTAGCCCTAGTCTGATTCTTAGAGATTTCCAGAAGTTGTGGTTGTATTCAAGAGCCAAGCATCTCATACCCGCAGCCCGGAATAGTGGAAAGAGGCAAAGAGAAGGACGTAGGAAAGACAGCGAGGCCTGCTTTGAAGGGCTCTTCCCACAGAGTCCTTGCCAACTTCTTGAAAACATCTTATATTCCTGACAAGGGGGCAAAGAAAAGCTGCTCTAAGAAAACTTCCAAAAGTGCGATTGCTGTTTCAAAGCAAAGAGACAGTCTGTGTGTATGCTGAGGTAAGCTGTGCAAGACTCTTTTTTCTTGATTTTATCCTTAAATATATGGGAGGGAGGAAATAATAGCTGAAATGTGGTTACACACACAGAGTAACAACAGGGCCGTTGAAGATGGTAATCTTAGTGAATCTTGTTACTGCTTTAACAAACAGACAATAATCACAATCAGCACATTGATTCATTGAATGGAAGCAGCCACGGAAGTGTTGCTTAAAATAGTGTGTTGATTTTCCCTTTAAAGTAGGCCAAGCTCTCTATGTTTTCAGTATTAATTTGCTTAGCAAGCCCTTTATTTCATTGACAGTAAGGAGATAAGCTTCAGCCCAGCTGCGACTAAATTATCAGTCAAGCAACAAGTATTTGTTGTGTACTGTCTGTGTGCCAAAGGTTGTTAGGCACCGTGCAGAATATCCAATATAAATAACAGATCTATCGACTCCAGTTTTCAAGGATCTTGTGTCTAGACCTAAGGAGACCACACTGACTAATTTAAAAAGTAAATGTTACATTGTGTAAATGAACACATAGTATAGAAATTGAGAGCAGAGAGAGTGGCATAGTGTCTTGTAGAACAAAGTGGGGTTCACACTGAATGTTTAAGGGTAGGTAGTTTTTGATAGGAAAAAAACATGAAGTTTTCCAGTAATAGGTAAAGGCATAAATAATGTAGGAATAAATAATGGAATTTCCCGGAGTTTACAGAAACTTGGCTCCACGGTGAGGAGGTATGAGTGGGGCGGTGGGGGGGAGGGTGATGAGAGATTAGGTGGTACATATGAAGAGAAGAGAAAGGCGGGGAGAAGAGAGAGAGACATTTAAATGGCATTTCAAATGCCAGATAGAAGAGAATCCTAAATTCTAACTCAATTGAGTCTGAGAGGTTTTGTTTTAGAGGTTTTATTTTACTCCTTTCTTCTACTTAGAGAATTAAACACTGATGGAAAGCAAATGTTCCATTTTTTGGTCAATAGCAATGGTTCATATTGGAAGGAGGCCGGTAGCAGGGCACAGGTAGGGAGTGGACAAGGAAGGTAAGGAATTTTCCAACCTCTTTGTGCCTCGGCGGCCCAGTCTGTAAAGTGGATGGAATATACCTCAGTCACAAAGAACTGTCATGATGGTGTGCTTTGTGTGGCATAGACACTGCTTAGAATTATTATAAATAACAAAAGCAAGTGAGACTTTTCTTCTAAGGTGCTACAACATGCACCTTTGTAGAAAGGGTCTGTAGCCAGACTGTGGAGAGCAGAAATTTTTGAGCAAAGCTTCATAAGAGAGGCCAGACTTGGAGAAATTGTAGTTGGGTCTGAGGATAAGACAGAAATATGATCTGAAAACTCTCAGTAAGAGACCCTGGGAAGGAGAGCATACCAGTAATAATGGATAGGCCAGCACCAGTGTGCAGACATTGAGAGAGCGCCTAAATGCAAGACAGCTTGGAAGTAAGGAGAGGTCGGATAGGCAGCAGGGGAGGGTGTGCAAGACCTGGCAAGCTATTTGTGGTGTTTGCAACAAGGAGACAATGAAAAGTGAGTTCAAGTTCAGGATTACCAAAACAACTCCCTGCTAGGGCAGGAACTTTGGAGCTCAGAGCCCATAGTGATGTTGGTTCACCTACACGTGGGGTAAAAGACCAAAGGCTTTGGGAGCAGAAGAGAAAAAGTAATATCAGAGGGGCCCTAAGTCTTAAAGCTTTGCATTTTTGTGCTCGTGTGTGCTGTGTGCTGTGTAGCTCTACCCAGCCACGTGAGGCCACTGTTATGACCTCAATTTTCTCTTAAAACTCCAAATAAATTGTTCCTAGTCTTTGCTCCTCTGAGTAAATTTGGGAAGAGTTTTAACCATTTAAAACAGGGGTTCTTAACGAGGGGTCCACGGACCCCCAGGGGGTCCATGGAATGATTTCAGGGGGTCTGTGAGCTTGAATTGAAAATTTTAAAAAAATGTTATTTTTGTGGCGACATGTTGGTACAGATGTGATATATTTATTAAATAATGCACATTATATTGTGGGCTTAGTATGATTTTTATTTTGATGTAGCATGCTCTGAGTGCCATGGATAACTACCTGCAAAAATGCTGGTAAGGATGGTGGAGATGGTCTTATGATGCCGTGGGAAAACTCGAGTTTCTAAATGTTTGCTGAAAATAACACGTTTGAACAGATGTTGAACTGTGTTAGGTTATCTGGTATTAAAATTATGGGAAAGTTGTAAAACATAATTTTGAATAATCCTAAACTTTAATTTAAAGATATGCCGATGTTGAGTATCATAAAACTTTCTGCTGCTGCCTTCTAAGAAGGGGTCCTTGGTTTTCACCTGATTGGCAGAGGGATCTGTGGAACAAAAAGGGTTAAGAACCCCTGATTTTAAAGATTGTTTCCCTCTTAAAATTAGTTGGCTTTTGTCATGGCTTCAAAAATATTTCATGTTTCCCGCTTTAAAAAATACTAGAAATGTCATGTTTGATTTTGAGAAATGCTGATTATTCATTGGCATGCATTCTGTAACTCTCGCCCAGAGACAACTTGTTCCTTCTGCAAATAAAATCTCATCTCACTCTTTTGAAAAAGTTGCTTTGCTCCTAAGTGACTAGACCCTTGAATGACCAGCTTTCCAAGATTTTCTCACTATTGTTGGTTCTACTAGGTTCTCTGATTCACAATGAAGTCTCACTGTCAAGATTGTATAACTGATTCTTTCCAGGTGGACAGCCTTTTATTGCATGTGAAGCTTACTTCTTTTCTCTGGTAGTTTGTTCATTTTCTCTAGAATATATAGACAGTTTGGACATAGCTGAAAATTTTATTAAGTCTGCTTTAGTTGTAGGGGATGGACTCTCCTCTGTAGTGCAGAACAACATAATTTCTACTGCAATAAATAAACTTATATTGACACCTGCAGAAACTCCCACACGAGATGGGCAAAGCTTTTGTGAATTCGAAAAATGATCAATGGTCTCTCATGTAAAACCCAGCAATAGCAGTTGTGTGAGTGATGGGGAAACTAAAATCAATAAAGAAAAGAGATTTCAGCCCAGACATCAAAGAGGTTACTAGGGGCAGGGAGAAAGGAGAATTAGAAAAGCAGTTGGAAAGGGTCTTAAAGATCTTCCTTTGTAGGGTTTGTTCAGATAAGCCTCTTGAATGTAAAATGACAAGTCCACACTCCCATTTTCAACGTAAATGTTAAGTTGGGAAAAGTGGATAAACTGAAAGAACTTAAATCGTACCCATGTGAAGCATTTCCTAATTAATAAGTTAATCCATCTCCACAAGGTTTCTCCCTAATGAACAAAAGCAATTGCATTATTGTTCAGGCTCGTGTGGAGGCTTTGATAACAGCAGAATTATTTGTACATTCCTTTTCCTCTCTCCTTTTTATGCCAGTGAGCAATTGAGCCCAATTATTGTATTTCTCTTAATGTTGAAGGAACTGGCAGCTCTTGCTTGAGCCTGACTGATTTATTCCATGTTCTTTCGTCCCACGGCAACTAAATTCTAGTTAAATTTATTTTTGAACAAAGGTAGTCAGCTTCCAAGAGAGTCTCTTTTAAATGAATGACAGCAGACACTTCCAAGCCCATTCATTTGCTTATATCTATTTGCTGTATCTAGACAGCTATTATCATGCATGTGGTACTTAAGAACAATTTTACCCAGTCTGCTGTCAGTAGCAACCAGCTGAAGGCGCCTGCTCTAGCAGGACTTGTGCTTGGCAGCTTGAATCTGAACCAAAACTTAGATATTACCTTGATATTTGTACAAGTTCATGCTCAGAGTCTGTGTTGGGAAAGAGCATCCTTACTTGCAAATAATTTATTGGTTCAAAAGGAACTTTACATGTGAATTATGTTTTCAGGCAGCCATCTTATTAAGTTTGCAGAATTGGAATTTGTTCTTCCTTCGATCCCCGCCACTAGAAACAATGGCGCTAAGTAGGAGTAAAATCCAGGAAATCTTATTGGATCCAGATAACAGACTGGATAATAGCTAAAGGGCAGTGAGGAGAAATGCCAGAGAACTAATGTTAATCAACAGCATAAAACAGTCATATGGGAAACGGATGTGGCTCAAGCAATTGGGCTCCCATCTACCATATAGGAGGTCCAGGGTTCAATTCCCAGGGCCTCCTGGTGAAAGGCGAGCTGGCCTGCGCAGGAGTGCTGGCCCGCGCAGGAGAGCTGGTGCAGCAAAATGACGCAACAAAAAGAGACACAGAGGAGACACAATAAGAGACACAGCAGACCAGGGAGCTGAGGTGGCGCAAGAGATTGAGCACCTCTCTCCCACTCCAGAAGATCCCAGGATCGGTTCCTGGTGCTGTAAAGAGAAGACAAGCAGGGAAGAACACACAGACAGTAGTCAGTGAGCACAAAACAATGAGGGGGGAAGGGGGGAATAAATAAATAAATCTTAAAAAAAAAACAAAAAAAACACACAGTCATATGAAGCAAGAAGACGACTGGGGGAAATATTCCATTCTTAAGTTAAAGGGGTCTGAGAATTAATGCAGTAACAGCTAGGAAAACATACATGGGGGAAATGATGTTGGCGATTATTCACTAATTCCTTATGTTGTTAGGGTTTTTCGTTTTGATTGATTTTGCTAAGCACATTATGTGGCTTCTTTTCATTAGATTTAATCCTCACAAGATACTCTTATTGCTTCTGTTTTATAGAAGTGAAAACTGAGGCTCAGTGAGGTTCAGAAACTCATCTAAAGCCAAACTGCTGCTGGATGACAGAGATGGAGTCACGCTCTTAGAGGCCTGGTGATTCCAGACTCTTTAGAATGGCCATCCTGACTTTCCTCGTTGCACACTCAGTGAAAGATCACTCTTGCTTCCTGCAGGCTGTCCTCGCTGTGAAAGGACAGTGGTGCATAGTGTCAGCCCTATATCTTATGTCTCAAAGGACACTTTAATCTCTTGCTTCTTTTATGTAAAATTCTTTGTCATGTAGAGTTTACATTTATATGAAAGGAGGTATTAGCACCCATCAGCAGAAACCTGACTATTCGTGAATTTGCTTCATGCCGACAAAGTTATAAGTTTTTAAACCTTATGCTTTCCTTGAAGAGCTTACAGTCTAGTAGAAACAGTGGGGTTCCAGGCACCCTCACAGTTCTGAAGTCCATAGTTCTGAAGTCCAGGCACATTCATAGCTGTTTGGCAGAACTGTGTTTATTTAATCTTGAAACTGCTGATATCACTATCAGTGTCCTCACTTTACAATGAGGAATTTCAGGTTCTAAGATGATATGTTATTTGCCCAAAGGTCACACAGCTAGTAAATGAGAGAAGCATGATTTAAACCCAGGTATTCTTGACTCCGAAGCCAGCCTTTGTTGCCATATTCACTTAATTCCCTATTAACTGCGGCAGGGGGGCATCACATTCAGAGATGGAGGTGAACCCTTCATGCCAGTTACAAGAGCTCAAGGAAGGCTGTGTGGCTCTGAAAAGAGCCAGGGGGAAAGGCAGAATTTGCGCTGAGAGCAGAAAGAAGAGCAGCCCACGCAGGAAGGTAGCATAAGCAAGAGGATACAGAATCCTAAAGCATGGGTGCATACGGAGGACATGGTTCTCTGTCTTTAGAATATGATCACAGTTTCCCTCTATCTTGAGGATTAACCAGGCAGTAAACTAGGTTATGCCATGTGGGAGAAGCACACAAAATGGACACAAGAACACTTAAGACAATAATTAATAAAAAGATATGTCAATTACATAAAAGCACAAGCAACATATCTTAGAAGGAAAGCAAAGTAACGCTGGGTTTAGAGCCAAATAGAGATTTCCTGGACAAGGAGAATTTGGAGCATGGCGCTGAAAGCCAGGGAGCTGTATTCAGGTAAAAGTGCACTCATTGCTCTAAGCCACATAAGAGAAATGGAAGTCATTAATAGCAACATAGAACCCTGGACCGGTTCATTTTACTCCAGAGCCTCTCTTACCTGGCAAGACCTGGCACATTATCAGCAAGCTTCCTTGAATGCCAGTGCACCGTGGGCATTTTTGGCATTTACACATCTCCTGAACAATCAGCCTGTCAGGAGGCTTGAGGGTGGCACCTCATTTGCTGCTGAAGACCCCAAAGATCTTCACATCATGTTAACCACTGCTGGGCCCAAATGAGGGGGCTGCGGGACGAGAGGCTCCTTGCCCATGGCCCTAGGTTGTACGCTCTACTCTTGTTGTTGCTATTTATGGTGAGCATAACATAAGTATTCTCCCAATTTGCTCATTAGTTCCTAGCAAAAGTTTTAGGTTCTTTTTTCTTTTCTTTTCTTTTTCTGTCATGGATAGACCATTCTGCTTGGAATTGATTCATTAATAGAATTATGCTGAGGTCACAGATCCTCCCTTATAACTGGGATGCAGGGAAATGCCCACAATTAGAGGAGGTAAAATCCACATTCATCAAAAGAATTGTCCAGCCAATGAGCAGAACTGTTGTGTCCTCTCTCCTTGGCATTTCATAATGAGGCTGGAGACACAAAGGCAGGCTCTCCACAGATGTGCGGGAGAGGGTGCACAAGGAAGATTTCTGGCTTCATCCAGGAGGTTGAAGATGCTTTAGATCAAATTACTGGAATTCTAAAGATCACAGAGGTCTTCTCTAAAAAGTCAATAGCAGGTCACATTATTTTTGTTTTTCATTAAAATTTTATTGCAACCTTGAATCCACGTATTTTAATAAAGTAGATACTTATCTAAGATTTTCCTTGTTTGTGAACCACGGTATCCTGGTAGAAATTTTCAGAGCTGTTGACCCTATGTCCTAGAAGTCCTAGGAAGTCAGCTTTTTCTAGGCTGATGATCTGAGCATTTTATTTCATTGTATTTTTTTTAATTAGGAGTAGGAATGAGAAGGTTCTCACCCCACCCCCTTTCTTTCTCTCTCTTTCTTTTTTTAGACAGAGTGATGTAATTATCAGTTTCCTTGGAGGAGGTGAGCCAGGCTTAAAGTGAGCTTAAAATGAAAAGGAATACTGTGACTCTAGGAACCCTTCCAAAGCAAAGGCATGTGCAGGAAGGAAGGCAAAGGGACAGCTAGGTCAGAAAGGAGATAAAGTGAAGCAGAGATAAATGTGACCTTTAATAGGTATTTAATCTGATTGAATCATGTTTAATCATGTGTTATAGACATTTGCCCAACATGTTAGTTTATTGGCAAATCACCTTAGGGACCAAGGAAGGAAGAAAATTCCAATTTAAAAGCATTGGTAGCATTTCTTCTGGGACCTGAAGCATTTCCCATAATGATGGTTTAATACAACTCGGTCAATTACCTCTTCTGTGAGAGCTAGGGATGTGTGCCACTTTGCTAGAAATGTTAAAATCCCATTAAACTTCAGTTATTTCTAACAGAGAAAACAGCAACAACAACAAAGAACAAATGATTCAATTAAGACACAAGCAACCAGATGTCTGTGGCACTGAATTAATTTTTCAGTTATGACCAAGAAATACTGATTTTCAAGTTGGCTAAATGCCGATCCCCACCCCCCATTTACTATTATTATTAGCTTTTCTGCCTTATGATGCGTCCCTGATTGCCAGATTTTCAGAGATTTAGCTCATATCCAAACACATAAAGCAGTTTCTTAATTGTTTACAAAGATATTAGAGCCAACAGCAGGAAGACAGGACAGGTGAGCAGTGATTAAAGCGAAGTATCCATTCTTAGGGATATACTGTCAGCGTTTTTCTGCCACCTAGAACTAGAGAACTGGCTGCTACTACCTGACTTATGTGTAGGACGCATTTGTGTTGTTGTTCACTAGTAATTTCTCGGAGACAAATGTTTATCCTCAATGCTTTTGCGAAATAAGTACAATATGCAATATTTGTTGGAGTAGGGAGAAAATCACTTCCAAAGAATGCTGAATTGTAGGTCCAGCTCCCCGAACATGGAGTGGTGGGCAAAGTACTTAATCCTTGAGAACACTTTTTTCCTTCCATAAATTGAAGAGACGGTTCAACATGATTTCTAAGGATCTTTCTAGCAACTGTTATGTAATTTTGTGAAATGTCTACAAGCACTAGGAAAGACAAACAAAAACAAAACAAAACATAACATTATAGTTGCATATTAGACACCAGTGGATTTGCCCATGATGATAATTTTCATACTGAATCTCTTGTTCCATGTATGAGTATGTCTGTATGTTTCTTAACCATTAGTTTTAGGGCAAATCTAGCCTGAATTTAATCTTATTATGATCTTGAGGGACTTTGAGTGAGTGGATTTAATCTGGTCAGTCATTAGTTTTAAAATGATTAATCATGACGTTGGTAAAATAAAATCAGGCTGATTTAGCAGGGTCGGATGAAGCCCGATATCAGTTGCCTATGTGATTAGAAAAAAAGAGATCCAGAGCGGCAAATGTCTGGTCTTGATATTTTTAATGAAGGCCTCTTCGTCAAGAGTGAAAGCAGATACTGGCAGGTAGAATTCTGGTCCCTTCGTCCACTGATGAGGCCAAAGCAGTTTTTATTTTGAAGTGGTCAGCTATCAATACACAATCCTTACAAATTTCTAGCTGAGCAAATTTGCAAAGTTTCCAGGCCTTTCTGGAAAGAAAGGAAACGGGCATTTTTGTTTGAGGAAAGCTGGGAGGAGGGGGCCATCAGGGAGAATTCAGCTCTCAACAGGGCATTTTGCTGATCAAAAGACTTAACATTTCCCTTGATCAGGTGTGAGAAATGCTGTCTGCTTTGTGAGTTTTGTAAGGAGAAACTCACACATTTCCTCCATGCCTGTATCTGGTCGTTTACCAGGTTTGGCTGTGTCTCTGTGCCGTGTTGTTTTTTGTTTTGGGGTTAGTGTTTTCTCTAACATGATTCCTCAAGTTGATGGGTCACTGCCTCATGGACCAGTTCAGCTATTTTTTGTGCTGCTATACCACTAGGAACTGCACCAGTTCTCAGTTCCAGCAGATCAACAGTCCCCAAGGAAAAGTAGACGGGGAAGAGTTGGGGCTGTTAATGACAACTTCCTTCTCCATTTTCTGTGTTCCATTATGGACATTGTGGGGCTTGCTTATGTTGTCTCCAGATTAGGGGGAAAATCCTGAATTTCAAGGCTTAGCAGTCCTGCTTCTCTTTTAGATCACCTATCTGACGGGTTTCCCACTACATACCTGACCCCAACATGAGACCCTGAGGTGCAGGGGGAGCACGACTTCAGTACATTTCAGAGGGACTGGTCCCCACTGCAGGACAGTGGTCAAAATTAGGAACTCTGGTGTTGGAACACGCCTTGCACGTTGAGGCCAGAGCACGTATCAACTCTTTTTTTTGGCTGCTGTGCTAAGCAGGAACAATAGCAGTGAAGAGTCCTTGAGCAGAATAACACTGAGGCCCTGTGCATGCATCATACCACTTAATCCTCACTCTAACCTGCTGAGGTGCCTTTAACTGTTGGCTTCATTTCGCAGATGAGGAAACTGAGGTTTAGAGACAGCAAAGTACTCAAGTCAGCTAGCTAGTAAATGGCAAAGCATGGATTTAAACCCTTATTTACCATGTCTAGGGCTGCCAAATTTAAACATTAAACTATGGGGAAAAGAAAACTCTCCCATTTTGAGCTGAATTGGAAATTCTGAAAACTACCCAGTGATGATGGCATCATCAACTCTTGACAGACCTCAGATTCTTGTTTATACTGTTAACATTAATTTATGTTATATTTATTGAACACATATCACATGCTAAATACTAGGGGTATAAATATCAGTTTCAATGTATTCACTGCTCTCTGTGACTTTCCAGCTGTTCCCTTTCAGGGTCTTCTAGTTGAACTTGCTTTTAAGAATTAGCATTCAACTAGTTCCCATCTATTTTAGTTTTTGTTTTATGTTCATTGAAGAGTATGATAATGTGCTGTAATGCTTTATTACATATGCACATTATTTCACCTGGTTTAAGTGTTCAGCATCATTTGTGGACAAGACTGGGAACTCAAGAACCAAATTATTCCATTATTTTAACGGGAAGATCTTTACTCTGCAGCCATGAGAAAGATGGAAACCGTTTGGAGTCTTTAATGAAACACTTTGAATCTCACTCAGTTTAGTTTGTTTTTCTTACCTTTTTTGCCAGTTTATCTCTGCCTATGATTTTTAGAAGCTAGAAGAAAGTGATAGGGAGAGAGGGGAAATTGTGGCTGGGGAGGAATGTGCTTTCTTGTCTTGAATGCGAACGAAACTGTCACTGGAAAGGCAGTAATGGTGAACTGGAGGGCTCGTCAAAATGACTGATCTTGTCTGTGTATCTCTCACAATGTCGAGAATGACTTCAGCAACACTGCGGATTTACTTATTCTTTCAAGTAGCATTTTCTTTCCTTTTCCTTTTCATGCTCAATTCATAGCTTATCTCCAGCTGCAAGTTCCAGCTGTAAGACAAGTGCTAAATTTGTGCCTCATTTTGGCCCATGAAACAAGAATATTTGTTCCCTCTTTGCTTTCAGTCTTCAAAGAGATGATAGACATCTTATAATGACACAGAGGTTTTCCTGAAGTTGCCATCATGTTATTGTGCCCAATATCAAAACTAAAGAAAATGAACTTAAAGGCTTTTATTCAATTAAAAAAATCAATACTACAGCTGTTAATTTATGTTTCTTTAATGACTGGGGTTTTATGTTCTTTCCTTCTTCATATATATATGTGTGTATATATACTTACAAGCATACTCATATACACACATAAAAAGACAAATACACTATTTTTATTTATAATTAATTTGAGAAGTTTCTTCCCCATCTTTTCTGGTTTAGTGATCAGAGAAGCAGAACCCTGACATTGGAACAGAACTCCTGCTACTTTCTGCTCAGTTCTCTTTTTGAATGAAAAAAAAATGAAGGAAATGAAAATCAGGCTTCTGACAGTTTTACTAGAAGAAAAAGATATCAGGGTTAACCAAGGTCAGGCAAGGCAGGCACTTGGTTGTATTGGGTTTATGGATGAAAACAGAGAGATTGAAATAAGAATGTAATTGGAAAGGATATTTTCTCTTAAGAGGTGACCTCTTTATGTCCCCTGGAATAGAGGAGTCCAGAACCAGGCTTCTTAGCACCTCTCAAGCCTGGCACTAAGTGTATCCGGGCACATCTACATTTATAGAGCCATCCAGTTGCTGTCCCCCTCCTCCTTGGGGCATGCCCTAACCACCAATAATTTCTGGACGTCCATGTTCTTGCATTCATTTGTTTCTCTTTTTTTAAATTATACAAATAACACATGAACACATTTTTGTGGTAAAAAGTAAAAACGATAAATAAAACTCTTGGTTTCCTCTGACCTCTCCTTTCCCGATGCTCAAACCACAGGCCTTTCGTCAAAGGCACCCACTGCAATATCTTTTTCAGAACTTTGTTACACATGGAGAGATATATATATATATACACAAGGAAATAAATGTGTTTTTTGTTTTTTTTTTTCCTATAACTAGTTTCACACTATATGGTCTGTTATGCAAATTATGTCTTTTCTCATAATGATATTTCTTGAGGAACTGCCATGATGTTGCTTAAATAATATCCTATATTTTTACTCTAGAATAGTGTTTTGTAATGTGACTATACCACAGTTAGCCATTTTGATATTAATATAGTTTCCTCTAATTGTAATAATGTGATAACATGCACCAAACAGCCCTCTCTTCTATGCTTTTCTTTAAACAACTTAAAATCTAGATAGGATGGCTTCAAACCTACCATCATATGCATTGTGTCCTGTGAAAACCTGAGTCCTCCAGGGAGCATGCGTACATTCTAATGGTCAGATCTCTCTATCTGAGCCCCTACTTTGCTAAATGTGTGCATTTTATAGATCTTCTCAACATTCCACACATTTCGTTTGCTTTAAAATGACAATCAGGATATACAGAAAGGAATTATATTTTTTGAGCTCCTACTATATGCCAGACACTATTATGAATGATTTCATGACATCTGTATGGCAATTCTGAGAAGCAAGTGTTACTGCCCCAGCTTTTAAGGGATATTCAAGCTCAGAGAAAAGAAGTAACCTGCCTGAGATTACACACACTTGGTATTTGGTAGAGTATACATTTAAATACTCTCTGACTGCAGAGATATTTGTGATTTCCACTGTTCCATATTACCTTCATGTACGTGTATGCATATGAAATTGAACTTCATTATGAAAAAAATTTTAAAAACCTGTTTATTTTGTTCTTTATCTCCATTTCTCCATACAGAACTTGGGCAAGGCATCATATCACCAACTTCCTTACCTCCTCTCCATAGATGAGTGCTTGCTGCTATTCTCACTTGAGAACTGAAATGTGTAACCTAGGGATTTCCTTGTTGCGGTCTCTCTTACAAGGAGCATGTTACAAGAAGGAATGTTCTATGGAAATTAAATGGGTTTGCTTGAATGCGGATAGCCTGCTTTCTGCACTTTTCAGTTGTAGCAATTTGGTGCCAGTGATGCATGGCTGGTTTAAGCAATCGTGCCTTGCCTCTCAAGTTAGTCATCTCTGGTTTTATGGAAAGAATCCCCCCTCAGAGAAAGAACAGGTGGGAAAGATCTATTAGGTTATACTGTGCATTTTGAGATTGCTTACCAGCTGTGAATTTGCTAGGTCTTTGTTTTATGCCTATTTCAAGTGACCCATGTTATAAGTCGTTGGTCTCTTTCTATAAACTAATTAGTATCACTGTTGTGAATTGCTTATTCTAAATGTCCTCTGACTTATTTTGCTTCTGCCAGTCTAAATCAGACTTTCTTACCATCAGAGCATAGAATAATATAATCCTTTGCAATCATCTCTTCCAGGACTTGGCTATAGGTGAATTTTTTATTAGTTTGTTTCTTTATTCATGCATTCATTGATTCATTCAACTAACACAAAGTAAGTGCCTGCTCTGCTCATAGCACTGTAAGAGAGAATTTATGACAGGATGCATGATAATTTACATTTAATACCTATACCCAAAAAGAGGTTGACTTCTAATTATTTCCAGCATTAAACATAGTCCCTTGCAAAGATAATATCAGTTTGAAGTAGAATTTAAAATAAGAATAACTTAGAAAATATATTCAAAGCAGGCTGTGATTGAAAGCCTGATAATCATCCAAGATGGCATGTGTTTTGTGCTCTGAAAAAGTAGATATCAGAATGAACTCAAAGAGGTCATGAAAGATTTTGCTAAATGAATGGAGGGTTTAGGTTAACTGTGATGTCTCAGCTGTAAACAGATAACTCCATATGTAGAGACTCTCTAGCCTCTCTCATTTTCCATCACTGCATCTTCTTGATTATCAATGCACACATTCTTTTATCTGTCTTAAAGTTACTTTGACTTGATTTATTCCTCTTCTACTTGCTTGACCTTGAGGGGATATGGCAAATTCCCATCACCTATTCCCTAGAGAAAATCAAAAGTCTTGCTTTCTCAACTCTACTGACCAGTTCCGGGATGTAGACTAGGAGGTTAGCCTCTCTGTGGATTACATTTTTCATTTGTAAAATAAAAAGCTTGAAAATGCATCTAACAAGTATTTCACTTTTCCATGGCCAGAGATTTTACTTAGATTATTTAGTAGGATTCTTTCAATAATTTTATAAAGCAGGCACAATACTCTTCATTCAACTAATGAAAAACAAAAATGAGGCTGAGCAAGGCAAAGAAACATGTTCAAGGCATCAGATTTAGGAAGATCTTTCTGATTCCAAATCCTATGCTTTTATTAATCCCTAAAAGGGTTAAATTGGATTATTGCTAGAGACTCTTGGAATATAAACCTTCTAAGAATCATATCCTTCCTTTAAAACCAGTTGCACACCTCAGCTGAATACATGAAATGTGCAAATCCCCATGGTTCTGTAGGTAAACAATAACAGCTCCTCTAATATTTCTTTGCTGAATCTGCTCTCTATGCTAATCACTTTCGTCACTCATCTCTAAATCCTTTCCCATTCTTCTGCCCAATTTTGAAAGCATGCTTCAAAATCTGCAATGCAATTTTGATATTTTGACTTTCCTTTTTAACTTCCTAAACTACCAGATTCAGCTGCTTTGGAGGTTTGTCTACCACTTTCATTTTACTGGCTCTGTGCTTCATTTCATTATGGTACATATCAATCAGAATTGATTAGTGATGCTGCAGTAATAAGCAAATTCAAATTATGAGTGGCTTAAAATCACAAAGATTTGTGTCTTAAATATACTAGATGAGCAGTGTGGGTTATTTGGAGGCTTTTCTCTGTATAGTTATAAATCAGGGACCCAGGTTTTGAAGGCTCCAGCATCTGAAACTTTGCTAATGGTTGCGGCTGGCTGAGAGTACCATGGAGAATCTTACATTGTAATGAAATATTCTGACCTGGAAGTTATACATGCCTGTTGCCTGACACTATTCATATATCCTTTATGATGCCCAGAAGTAGA
>JAQZBX010042156.1:0-22119 GCA_029593785.1 Cabassous unicinctus | reverse complement strand
TTCCAGCACGGCAGCCACTGGCCACATGGGCCAGTCAAGCACTCGGGCTGTGGGGAGGCTGAATGAGGATGTGCAATGAGCGGGAAACCCACACCAGAGCTCAGAAACTTAGTACTAAGAGAAAGAATCAGAAATAGATCTTTAATAATTTTTATATTGATTGAGGTGATTACATTTTGGATATATGGGGCAAATAAAATACATTGTTAAAATGAATTTAGCTGTACGAATATTCTCGCTGTCCTGATTCTGTGATAATCAGGGTAGGCTAAACATTCGCTGTATTAGAAACCATGCATGTGTCCCCAGACCTAGTTTGTCTCCCTAGGTCTGGTTTTTAGAATGCTGGTGATAAACTAAGCCTGATTTATTATATGCCAATCCTGTATGGGAAAAGACTTTCTCTAGGGATCTTAGGTCACCCAAGAGATATAGCAGGGGGACGGATGTGGCTCAAATGGTTGGGTGTCCGTCTCCCATGCGGAGGGACCTGGGTTTGAACCCCGGGGCCTCCTGGTAAAACTTAATAAAAGAAAAATATAGAAGGATGTGGGCCGCCAGGCCCCGTGTGCAGGTGTGCCGCCAGGCCCCAGGAGCGGGTGAACCCCCCAGGCTCTGCACACAGGTGCGCCGCCAGGCCCCACGCTCGGGTGCGCTGTCAGGCCCTGCCAAGCCATGCAGCAAGATGATGACAGCAGGAGGGTGACACAAGGGAGAGCCAGGCCAAGACACGCCGAAAAACCAGAAACTAAGGTGGTGCAGGCAGTAGGACGCCTCTCTCCCACATCAGAGGTTCCGAGGATCGAATCCTGGTAAAGACAGGAGGACAAGGATGAGAAGAGAGGGCAGGAAACGGACACATAGAATTGTCCAGAGTATTGACACAAAAACAGCAAACACGGGGGTGGGGGTGGGGGAAGTAAATAAATAAATAAATAAATCTTTAAAAAAAAAAGTCATTTGAACGATGCTCTTGCGTAGTTTGTAACAATGCAAAGTGTTGGCGGAGACCCCCGTATGATGTTGTGTATGTTTATTTTGTAAGTTCTCAATCTCTCCTATACACTTATTG
Source organism: Cabassous unicinctus (assembly GCA_029593785.1). Lineage (NCBI taxonomy): Eukaryota > Metazoa > Chordata > Mammalia > Cingulata > Chlamyphoridae > Cabassous > Cabassous unicinctus. The sequence goes on along the minus strand of JAQZBX010042156.1, from coordinate 21,047 downwards.
TTTATGCATGTTCGTGTATGAATGACATACTTCAATAAAAAATATATTAATGGGAGGCGGGTGTGGCGCAATGGATGGGGCACCCGTTTACCATATGAGAGGCCCCGGGTTCGCTTCCCGGCGCCTCCTTGAGGGCAGGCCGGCTTGCGCGGTGCTGTGGGCTGGTGCGGCGGGGCCTCACAGCAGGGGGGAGACGGGCAGACACAGAGGGGACACGCGGCGAATGGACACAGCGGCACAGGCGGCAAGGGGGGATAAATAAATAAAATAAATCAATCTTAAAAAAAAAAAAAAAAAAAATGAATGTGCCTGTTTCCTTTTTGCTTTGCCTCAAGGGGCTACCAGTAAATTCTAAATACCGCAGTGCATTTGGCCCGTGGTGGGGCTCACAGCCCACGGACCGCGCGAGAGCACTGAGGAGCTGGTGTAGTTAGGACGCGTGGCCCACGGCACAGTCGTTAAGCAGGGGTACTTGACGTGGGGCAGACTTTAGAAGTCAGGGATTCCATGAGCTCAAGTGGTAGAAAATTACATTTCTTGCTGAATGGCAACTTGGCGTTTTCTTCGATTAGGAATGTAAGCCACAAACCTGGGTCAGGTTTGCTGTACCTGTGACTTCACCGAGACACATCAGGGACGCAGCTATGTCACATGACGGTTGTAGACACCTCATGTTGCAAGCAGAATTCCAAGCTGACCCCATGATTTCTGCCTGCTCTTATCATGACTAGGTTGTTATATGAAAAAGGAGATGGCTGTCACTCCCTTGGTTAGGTACCTTATGTGGCAATGGTGAAGAGATCTTGCAGATGTAATCACACCCCCAGATGAGCTGACTTTCACTTCATCAAAATGGAGATGATCCATGTGAATATTCTCGCTGTCCTGATTCTGTGATAATCAGGGTAGGCTAAATATTCACTATATTAGAAAACTTGCATGTGTCCCCAGACCTAGTTTTTCCCCCTAGGTCTGGTTTTTGGAATGCTGGTGATAAATAAGCCTGATTTATTATATGACCATCCTGTATGGGAAAAGACTGTAACTTTGGGTATCTTTGGCCAACCTTAAGAGATATAGCAGAGGGACGGATGTGGCTCGGGTGGTTGGGTGTCCATCTCCCATACGGAGGGACCTGGGTTCGATCCCCAGGACTTCCCAGTAAAAAGAAAAAAAAAGAAAAATATAGAAGGTGCTTGGACCACCAGGCCCCGTGCGCGGGTGAGCCGCCAGGCCCCACGAGCCACGCAGCAAGATGATGACGTAACAGGAGAGTGACACAAGGGAGAGCCAAGACGAGACGCACCGAAAAGCCAGAAACTGAGGTGGCGCAGGTGGTAGTAGGACGCCTCTCTCCCACATTGGAGGTTCCGAGGATTGAATCCCAGTGAAGACGGGAGGAGAAGGATGAGAAGAGAGGGCAGGAAATGGACACACAGAGTTGCCCCGTGAATGAACACAGAAACAGCAAAAACGGGGGGGCAGGTAAAAATGGGTAAAAGTAAGTAAGTAAGTAAATAAATCCTTAATGTACAGGGGAGGAAGATTCGGACTATAGTTAGTAGTAATACTTTGACGATGCTCTTTCATGATTTGTTAACAAATGTTTCACAACAATGCAGGGTGTTTGTGTGGGTGATGTGTGGGAGCCCTGTGTGATGTTATGCATGTTTGTTTTGTAAGTTCACAATGTTTTCTGAACATAGTTTATGCATGTTCATGTATGAATGATATACTTCAATAAATTGTTTTTTTAAAAAGTGGAGATGACCCTGGGTGCGCCTGAGCTAAGCAGTTGGGTGCCCTTTAAATAAGTGTATGGCTTCCCTGCAGTCAGAGCTTCTCTTTAAAAAAAAATAATAATAATTAATTAGTTTCCCCCCACTTGCTGCTTGCACTCGCCGTCTGCTCTCTGTGTCCATTCTCTGTGCATTCTTCTGTGTCTGCTTGTCTCCTTTTGTTGCATCATCTTGCTGCACCATCTGCGGACATGGGCCGTCAGCTCTCCGTGGGCGCGGGCCAGCTTGCTTTCACCAGGAGGCCTGGAAATCGAACCTGGGGCCTCCCATATGGTAGATGGGAGCCCAATCGATTGAGCCACATCTTCTTCCCTTGTCTTTTTGTTTTTTAAGATTTATTTTATTTATTCCCCAGCCCCTTTGCTGTTTGCACTTGCTGTCTGCTCGTCCATTTGCTGTGTGCTCTCTGTGTCTGCTTGTCTTCTCTTTAGGAGGCACCAAGAACTGAACCTGGGGCCTCTCGTGTGGGAGAGAGGCGCTCAATTGCTTGAGCCACTTCTGCTCCCGGCTTTGTTGTCTCTCTCATTGTGTTAACTGTGTCTCTTGTTGTGTCAGCTTGCCGCGCCAGCCCATTGCGCCAGCTCACGGTCTTGCTCGTCTTCTCCAGGAGGCACCAGGAACCAAACCCGGAACGTCCCATGTGGTAGGTGGGAGCCCAATTGCTTGAGCCACATCTGCTTCCCCTGCTTGTCTTGAAGATGCATGGCAGACACCCAGCATCCTGCGGCTGCAAGGAAATGGATTCTGCCAACAGCTCTGTGAGCTGGGAAGAGGACTGCAAGCCTCAGATGAGATGCAGCCCCGGCCCACTAAGACCCTGAATAGGGGACCTGACTAAGCTGGCCCCTGATTCCTGGCCCACAGGAGCTGTGATCATAAGTGTCTAGTGTTCTGAGCTGCAGAGTTTGTAGTAACTTGTTATCCAGTGATAGAGAACCAACACACCCTGTATTGGTTTTCCAGGGCTGCTGTAACAAAGCACCCCAAAACTGGGGGGGCTTAAAACAACAGCCATGAGGGGAGTGGATGTGGCTGAAGCAGTTGAGCACCTGCCTCCCACATGGGAGGTCCCAAGTTCAGTTCCAGGTGCCTCCTAAAGAAAAACAGACAAGGAGCTAAAAAACAAAACAAACAAACAAAAAAAACAAGCAAAAACAATGAGCAAAAACAACGAGCAAACAGAGGAGGGAGCTATCTAGGGGTGGCGGGGGCGGGGAACAAAAGCCAGGTCCTCCTCTAAGGTTCTGGAGGCCAGAAGTCTGCAAGCAGGGTGTAGGCAGGGCCACAGCTCTCCCTGGCAGCTGGCGGTTAGGGGCATGCTCTGGTGTCCCTCAGCTCGTGGCAGCTTCGCGCCAACCTCTGCCTCCGTCTTCACATGGCCTGTCCTCTTCTCTTTGTCTGAGGACCCCCGCCACCTTGGATTAGGGCCCACTCTCCCTCAGTATGACCGCGACTTAATTCCATCTGCAAAGACTCCATTTCCAAATCAGGTCACAGGGACAGACACTGGGGGTCAGGACTTCAGCATGGCTTTTGGGGGAGACAATTCAACTCATTACACCCCTCAAGATGTCACTCATTGTCATGACTACTCCAAGATCATGGCAGTGAGCAGACACGCGCTAGGTGTGTCTAATTGATGTGCTGGGCCACGCTTACAGTTATTCCACAAGTTTTTATAGTAATACTGATAACATTCCTTCCGTATCATTGGTTTCCTTTGTAACCCTGTGCATTTCATTTCATGCCTGTAGAAACGTGAGCCTGTGAAGGGGTCCATAGCCCTAAAAAGGTGACGAACCTGTTTTATAGGTAGAGGTAAAGAAACTGGCAAATATAAAATAAAAAGGTAAGGAAACCAGCAAAAAACCGCAAGGAGCACTGGGAAGAAAGGAGAAAACTAAGATAGGGTGGTGCCCTGAAAACCCCATGAAGGAAGTTGGAAACTTTCTTCCAGGACTATCTGGAAAAACTCAAAGGCCATCCATGTAGGAGTAGCTGGAAGAAACAAACCAGGCCAATAGGGAAATAAATATAATTAGCTGGAATCATCTCCATGGATCCCATCAAGAATGCTGTGTGTCCAGGTGACAAGGTGACAGCTCTGGTAGGTGCTCAGAAGAAACTTTTTTTTTTTTTTTAGGTACAGGGGCTGGGGATTGAACCCGGAACCTCCCATGTGGGAAGCAGGCGCTCAACTGCTTGAGCCACATCTGCTCCCCAAAGGAAATATTTCTACAAGGAATGAATTAATTGGTTCTTTAATAAACCACAGAGTATCTGAACCTAATCTCTTCTTAGGGATGGAGATACTTTAGTTCTCAAATGAAAGAACAAACAGACACTTAAAAATTTTTTTTTAAATACAAAAAGTTTATAAACAAGTTTCTAATTTCCTTTTTTTTTTTTTTGACAAAAATAGAAAAAGCAGCCCCACCCCCCAGTCCTGATGGGGCAGGAAGGCTTGGCACTGCACCTGCAGAGGGCAGGGACAGGAGGTCGGGTTTTGTAGCAGCTTCTGAGGGTGATGTCAGTCCAGGGGTAAGTTCAAGTCCACGGGAGAAACAGCCAGGATGCCCTCCTGGAGGGGGAAAGTGGCAGGGCCCTGTCAGCAGGGAAGGGGTCCTCCACGGACAGCAGTATCCACCCGGCCCATGAGGTCAGAGGCAGGGGACAGCAGACAGCCTGAGTGGGGAGAGGGCAGAGACCCAGGAGGGCGCACAGAGCCTGGGGGGGGGGGCGAGACCCAGAGAGAGAGAGAGGACAGAGACCCAGAGAGAGAGGGACAGAGACCCAGAGAGGGGGACGGAGGCCTGGGGACGGGGCAGAGACCCCGAGAGAGGGACAGAGAGGTCCTGGGGTTTTGAGAGCCTGGCTTTGGTCAATGTCCTGACTCCAGTCCCCTCCGTGAGGCATTTCCCCCTCCACTTCTGTGAAATGGAGACTACAGAACCCCATAAGGTTGTTGTGGGGATTAAACGGGATCAGCCGGCTGGAGTCCTTGGCCAAGTACCTGGCCCACCCTGAATGCTCACCCCAGCTCACCCCTTATCCTGATTGAAGGAAAAATAATTTTAATAAATGCTCTTCTTCGCTGAGCTCGACACTTAGGTCCAATGTCTCCTGACCGTCTCGTATAGGACGTCTGAGGGGCGCCTCAAGCACACGGGGACACCTCTCATCTCCCACTTGCCACCACCGCGGCCTCGACCCCCAGAGTCCGTTCCCCACGTGGCCGCCAGAGGGCGCCGGTGCCGGCTCCAAGCCAAAATCCGAGTCCTGGCCGTGGCCCACCAGGCCCTGCCGGATCTGCGCGCCCCATTCCCTCCCGCCCTCGCTCATCCTGCACCAGCCACACCAGGCCCGCTCCTGCCAGTTTGTTAAGCAAATGGCTCCGTGCTGCGAGCCCCGCCTGCGCCTCCTCGCACTGAACCCCACAGCGACTTACGAGGCAGGTTCGCGAGACAAACCGTGCACGGGGGCAGGAGGGAGGCAGGTGCTCGGGGAGAAGACTGATGCCAAAGGCTGCCAAGGTCGCAGGGCCAGAACGCGGAGCCCAATCGAGCATCCAGCTCCTAGCGGGCACTGGAGATGCAGTGAGCAGAAAAGGAGAGAGTCCTGCTGCTCCCAGCTTCTATGTTAGGAGTAAACACGCGAAACAGGTAAACGCTAGCATCTGTTAGAAGGGATGAGTGCTGCGGCCTGGAAAAAGCGGAAGGGGAAGGGGAGTGCGTGGAGGAGGCAGAGACCCCCAGTGGGGACAAGGGGGGCCTCCCTGGGCAGCCAGCAAGGAGGCGAGGCAGGAGCACAGACGCGGAAGGGCGTGCGGGCAGCTGCGGGGACCAGCCAGGCAGCCAGCCTCGCCCCAAACATTCACACGGACCATCTCATCTGCCTCCTGCAACGGCCCTCACGGGTGGGGCTGCCACCCCCCACTTTCCAGGGGTGTAACGGCCCCCGGAGAGACGATGGCTGGTTGTCACCGGAGGGCAGAGCGGTTTGGGGCAGGCCTGGCATGCGCATCGATGCCCAGTGCCGGCGGCCGGGGGTGCTGGGGGGCACCGGCGAGAGGGCAGGGCAGCCCGAGAAGCCGCCCCCCACTGCCGGCGGGGTGACGCGAGGCCCGGGAGGCGGCGGCTCACCCAGCCCCCGTGGGCCTGGATCCACGGCGCGAAGCTGTGCACGTGCTCCACGCTGAGCCCGGCCAGGGCGCCCCCCAGGCGGGCCGCGCGCCGGCTCAGCTCCAGGGCCAGGGCCAGGCGCGCCAGCGGCTCCGGGGACGGCGGCGGGGGCCCGGGGCACGGCGCCGAGGCGTGCGCGGGCCCGGGCCCGGGGCTGGGCCCGCGGCTGGAGAAGAGCTCCGCCAGGCGGGCGAAGGAGCCGGCGGACAGGCGGGCCAGGCGGCGGCGCAGGGCCGGGTCCGAGGCCAGCTGCGGGGCGGGGAGGGAAGGGGCAGGGCCCGCCTCAGCCACGCCCCCGACGCGGGGCCGGCGGCGGGGGGAAGCTCCTCCCCGAAGCCACGCCCCCGTCAACCACACCAGCCAATCATAAGCCAGACTCTAGACTGAGCCAAACTATTCCCAGGGTAGGGGCCTAGAACCTGAGGCGCTAAGCCACGCCTCTGTCGAGACCTCGACAGCCAATCAGGACCAAGCCCTACTGCAGCTGCGTTCTAGAACGCTGATCGCCCAGCCACGCCCCCCGTGGGGCTTTCCCCAGCCAATCAGAGCCCCGGAGACCAGGCCGGTGCCTGCAACAACGGCTCTCTACCGTTCTATTAGGATAAGACCAGGCACTTTGCCCAAGCTCAGGAGCCAATCAGATTCCAGGGCACGGTCACATGCCACACACCCCTCAGCAGTCCATTTTCCGACCCCACCTCTTATAAGACACGCCCTCGCTGTAGTCAATCAGGGCTCCAAGATTTAGACAGTCAGGCCCCCTACCCCCAAAGACACCGCCCCTTCTTCCCCAGCTGGGCCCAATCTCCCTCCTAGAGCTGGTCTCTGGTGGCCACGCCCCTCTAACAGCCAATGAACGCCACTAGCCTAAAGGACTGCCCTGACCATGTCCTGTCACTCAACCCTTCATTGAAGGTTTCTCTCACCCGCTCCCCTTCCGACCAGCCAATGAGAATGCAGCTCCGGCTTCTCATCCCAGTGCCCTGCCACCCCCAGTCCCCATCCTCCATGAAGGATGGAAGCCAAGGCCTATCACCTTCTGGTTGATGACTTCCGCCTCCTCCTCTAGCAAGGCCACCAGCCTCCGCAACAGGGCCTCCTTCTCAGTGGTTGGGGGACCCTGTAACTCTAGAGGCAAAAGAGAATTCTGCTGAGGGCAGAACCGTGGCTACCCTCCTACCTCCGTCCTCTTCCGAGGCCCTTGGGTGCCTCACCTGGGCTAGGTGGGGATCTCAGCTGCTCTTGGACCAGCTGTTCCAGCCGCTGGGCCACCAGGGCGTAGAAGTCTGGAGGAGCTGGGCCTGGGGTGGAAAGAATCAGTGAGGGCCTCCAGGCCATCAGCAACGTTTGGATTCTCTCCTCCCATCCCCCTTGCCAGGCAGCAATGATTTCCATCTTATAATGGGGGAAACTGAAGTTCAGTGAGCAAACTGGAAAAGACCCCCAAGCCCTGGTATTTTCTACTTCGTGTCCCAATCTGGACATAGAATGTTAGGGCTGAACTGCACCTTGGAGATCTTCCCATCCAAGGTAGGAAAACACCGAGCTTTCCTGCTCTCACTGCTCCCAGTGCTTTTCCTCCCAGCAGCCATTACTAGTCTTCCCAGGCTCATATGAGAGGAAATCTGTTGATCAAGTCCAAACTCGTCTCCTAGTTTGCTATTGGAGAACTGGGGTGCAGGGAAGGGAAAGGATTTTCCCAGATCATACAACCCAACAATCAGAGAGGCGTGACTGCAAGGTCAGGTCTCCTGCTTCTAAAAGTCCTGGGAGCAGGGCTAATAACTAGGTACAAAGGGAACCATGGGCAGCCCAGACAGAAATTTCTCCTTGGGGTGGGGCAGGATGATGGGGCTTGGTGCCTCTTGAAGCAGTTCCTTATCTTGTCTATGCTTCAGGAATCAAGGCTCCTGGCCCTGCTGGTTTCACAGGTGATCTGGGGAACTCTCTTACCAGGCCCTGAACTGTAGCAGGGGCGGAGGGGCAGGGAGCAAGGCCGAGGGGAGTCAGGGGGCACGTCTCCTCGCCCCAGGGGGCAGGGCAGGCATCTGCGAAGGCGGCTCAGGAAGTCTGTTGGCTGTTCCTGGGCGGGACTCCTGGGGAGGGAAACCTCAGAGAGTGACCCCCAGAGGCCTCCTGCAAGCCGTTCCTTCTTCCTCCCACTGAGGGCCTCCTCTCCCTGCGGCCCCAGGGACCGGGAACAGAGCCAGGTATAAAGGGAAGGAAGGAGGCAGACCGAGACCAGAAGCGAGTCAGAGTGGGCCCCACCCCAAAAGTGGGCCCTTGGGGGAGGAGGGCAACCCCACTTACCTGGGTGGTGCTGTATCGGGGAACCCAGACACCTCACCCCGCCTAAGGAAGGCGGCTAGGACCCTCAGCGTGTCATCCCGGAGCCCCAGCTCCTCTGAGCCTGCCATAGGGGCACCTGTGAGACGGGGAGCCGGGCACTGGACCCCAGGGGCCACATGGAGGAGGAGGCTTGGGGCCCAAATTAAAGGGGTCAGGGACCCGGCCTCATGAGTCCCCAAGGCAGAAGGGGGCTGGGGGCTGAAACGCCTGCCTCCTGGGAGAGGAGGGGGTCTGAGGGAGGAGGCGGCTAGGGCCACGGGCCCCTGGGTCCCACAGGGAGAACGGGGCTGGGGGCTCCTACAGCCGCATTCCGAAGGAGGCATGTAAGCCGAGCGGCTGAGGCCCTTCCAGGATGGGGAACCACCAATCCCTGCAGGCTCCCTGGCAAACTCCGCCTTGGGTCCTCGCTTGCTTGCTGCGCAGCCTGCTGGGAGGTGTAGTGCCCCTGTCAGGCTCAGGCTGGAATCTGGGGCTCTGGAACGCCTGGGTGCCGAATAAGCGGGGCTGGGGTGCCCGCTCCGGGGTCGCGGCCTCCTCTTCCCTGTTCCCCGCAGATCTGGCCCGCGCTCCGCTCACCGGGTCCCCGACCCCGCCGCCGCCGCCGCCGCCGCCGCCGCCTGCCCCACGCTACTTCAGCAAACTTTTTAGTTCACCGTTCCCGCGCCTGCGCACTGGACCCGGGTGGCCCCCAGAGAGGGGAGGGGCGGAGCCAAATTTGCATATGGCGTTCCCAGCATGCCTTGCCTGTGGCCGGAAAACTTAAATAGGGCCTAGGCGGAGTCCCGGGTCCTCGACTCCCACCCTAGACTTTGACGTCTAAGTGGTGACAAGGTTTTTATTTCAAGAATCGATAGAAAAGAAAGCACGAGCGCTCTGAAACCCAGCTGGCGGGAAGAGGGGTGCAGAGCTTGGAGTTGGAGAGCTGGCGCGGAGGCCGGAAGGCAGGGGGAGCCCCGCCGAGGGTAACGCGGAAGCGCCGGGGGTGGGGGAGTGGGGAGGCGCCCACGGGCGGGGGGTGCACTCGGGGACAGGAGTGGGAGAAGCTGCGGGAGGGAGTGGCAGGGACCCGCGGCCCGGGGGTCGGGGAGAGGAGGGGAAGCTGCCTCGGCCAAAGAAGAGAGGCCCCTTAGGAAGCGGGGTGCGTGCGCTGTCTGGGTGGGGAGACTGGATGGACATCTCCTCTGGCAGTCGGGGCAGGGGCGTCTTCCCTGGGGTCGCCGCGGAGGGAGGGTCTGCACTGAAATAATCCGGGAGGGCTCCCGCCTGGAAGTGGGGTGTGCCCTGGGTAGTGGGGGGGGGCACGATGGGAGAAAGGGCTGCACTGGAGAGACGAAGGTGGGCAATGGCGTGCGCTGCAGAAGCTGGGGACGCAGAGGGCCTACAGGTGGATGCGGTGGGGGGTCCTCGCTGAGTTGGGGCGCTCCTCTGGGAGGGGGGCGCCACCGATGGCAGCTAGGAGTGAGGAGGCCCCACCCTGCGCCAGCACGGGAGGCAGGGCTGGGGTGGGGGCGCGGGACCCCCGCCGCGTGTGCCGGGGAGGACTCCCGCGCCCAGGACCTGCCCCCTGCGCGCAGGCCGGGCGATGGGAAGCCAGAAGCCGCGGATCCTGCCCTGGCTGCGGGCGCAGCTGGACCTGGGGCAGCTGGAGGGCGTGGCCTGGGTGGACGAGAGCCGCACGCGCTTCCGCATCCCTTGGAAGCACGGCCTGCGGCAGGATGCCCAGGAGGAGGATTTCCGCATCTTCCAGGTGCGTGGGCCCGGGCGCGGGAAACGGAAACCTATCGAGGGGGTGGGCCCCAGGCGCTGGTGGGCGGCGGGGGTTAGAGACCCTTAGGGGTTAAGGCGCCCGGGCGGAGGTGGGCAGGGTGGGAACGCCCAGGCGCCTCCGATGGAGCCGGGAATTCGGGATCAGAACGCCGAGGACACGCAGCCTGGGGGCGGGACCCTGGGGTAGGGTTCGGGGGGCGAGGCTCAGCCCCCAAACTGGAGTCAGTTACCACCAGACTAGGGTGCTCGCGGGGCGCTAGGCGGGGTTGGGGTGCGAGGGGATGGGTGGCAGGCGGGCCGGGCACCCCCTAGGAGCTGGAGGGCTGCTTAGGAAGCTGAGGTCTTGGGACGCCGGCGCTTGGAGAATCCCAGAACTGGAGTCGAGACCTTGCTGACTCCAGAAGCGGGCGGCGGAGAGGCCGGGGGTTTTAGGACGCCAGGCGCGGGTTAGCACCCCGGGGGCCGGGTCTAAGCCATTCCCGGGGTCCCCGGTTCCCCCAGGCCTGGGCCGAGGCCAGCGGCGCCTACACTCCCGGGAAGGGTATGGAAGATCGGCCGACCTGGAAGAGGAATTTCCGGTCTGCTCTGAACCGGAAGGATGGGTTGCGGGTAGTGGACGACCGGAGCAAGGACCCCGTCGACCCGCACAAGGTCTACGAGTTTGTTGCCCCAGGTGTGCCAGGAGCGGGACTTCGAACACGGGGCTGATCTCTCGGGGGTCCCTGGCACCCCTTCTCTGCTCACCGTCTTCCTTGACAGGAGTCAGGGGCTCTCCTGAGCTTGACATGTCCCCAGACTGCAGAGACAGCACCCCTGATACCCAGGTGAGAGCACCCCAGCCCTGCCCCTCTCCTCTCCATCCCCACGGGGCTGTTGAGACCTCGCCCCTCCCCTGGTCCATGGCAGCCTCCAGTCTGCCCCCTGCACGGCCCAGAGCTGCCCCTGCCCCTCGCCTGCTCTTAGCCTTCTCAGTGTCCTCAGGCAAAGCCCCAGCACCCCTCTCCAGGTTTGAGAGCTTTCCTCACTTTGCAGGGAGCCCGTCGCCTCTTGGGGACTCAGCACCTCTCCACTCCCAGTCTTGCTGATCTCTGTGCCAGAGAACTTTCTCTTCTGCTGTTCTGCTCCTGCTCCCGTGCCCAGGCCTGGCCGGCCTCGAGCCAGGTCCTCGGGCTGGAATTAGCCAGAGCCCCTGGCCGGGATCGGAGCTTCTGCTTGGCCGCGGGTGCCATGGCTGTCTCCTTTGCGGGCCTGGAAGCCCCTGCGGGCAAGCCTCGGGAATGGCTCCTCCGCAGCCCCTCACTGAGCACGGGACCCAGTCTGGTTGAAGCCTTCAGAGAAGGCCGTTGATGGTCACTTCCCTTTTTCCCCTCCAGGAGAACATTTTGGAGGAGTTACTGGGTGACATGGTCCTGGCCCCACTGCCAGATGGGGGGCCCTCAGGCCTGGCTGTGGACCCTGAGCCACCCCCTCAGCTCCTGCTGAGCCCCAGCTTGGACATCCACGCTCCCTCCCCAAACGTGGAACCGCCTGAAAACCCCCTGAGGGGACTGTTGGTGCCTGAGGACCGTGAGTGCCAGCTGTGGGGTGGGAGGGGCTGGAGCTGGGCCTAAGGACCCCCTCATGCTCTCGCTCTCTCCATCTCTCCCTCCCCCCTCCCCCCACCCGCTGCCTCTGCCCAGAGTGGGAGTTCGAGGTGACGGCCTTCTACCGGGGCCGCCAAGCCTTCCAGCAGACCGTCTTCTGTCCTGGGGGCCTGCGGCTGGTGGGGTCAGAGGCGGAGGACCGGATGCTGCCCGGGCGGCCGATGAGACTGCCGGACCCCGAGAGCACTCTGATGGACAGCGCCGCAGTGGACTTAGCGCGGCGGGTGCTCAGCTGCCTGGGGGGGGGCCTGGCCCTGTGGAGGGCAGGGCAGCGGCTCTGGGCACGGAGGCTGGGGCACTGCCACGCGTACTGGGCCACAGGCGAGGAGCTGCTCCCCGACAGCAGACACGGGCCAGAGGGCGAGGTCCCCAAGGATGAGGATGGAGGCGTGTTCGACATGAGGCCCTTCCTGGCAGGTGAGCGAGGCAGGGGCCAGGCAGGCCGGGCTGGGGCTCTGAGCCTGCTGCCCTGACTTCTGTGTAGCCCAGGGCAAGCACCACCCCTGCCCCAAGCCCCTCGTCTGTCTCCCCGCCCATCTGGAGCCGGTAGGAGACACGGCCCCGGAGACAGAAGGTGCTCTGGGCATTTGCTGCCATGGCTATCACCCTCGCTAATTATTGTGGTTGAGACAAATGAGCAAGCCCAATAAATCTCCTGGGACGGCAGTGTCCAGTAGACCTGCGTTACCTGGCTCGGTGTCCATGAGCCACGCTAGCTAGGAAGGATTTCAGAGAGGAAGTGCGTTCTGAACTGCTTCATTTAGCTTGTCGCAGTTTAACCAGCCAGCCACCCGTGGCCGATGGCTGCGTTTTGGATGGTCTTTAGGATTAAGGAGCAAAGACACCAACCACCTTCTGTGGCAGAATCACTGGGCACCCTTGGGGGATGGGCTCCCCTCCTCTGGTCCTCAGTTTCCCCACTCTGAATGCTGAGGCCTAGGGCAGGGAGGAGGCTCTTCTGGCCTTACTCTGATGGCAAGGAGGAGCACCCCAGCCTGTAGCAGAGGAATGCTGGGGCCTTTGGTCAGGGAGGAAGTGGAGACAATGCCTCAGGTTTGGGGGGTGGGCCGAGGATCCTCTCCCCATCTCTGACTAGGCTCCTGGACCCCCCAGATCTGATTGCCTTCATGGAAGGAAGCGGACGCTCGCCGCGCTACACCCTCTGGTTCTGCTTGGGGGAGGCGTGGCCCCAGGACCAGCCGTGGGTCAAGAAGCTCGTGATGGTCAAGGTGCCTGCAGCCCTGGGATCCTAGGCCATGCGGGGTGGGTCTTACAAAGGGAAAGGGTAGCTCCCAGGAACCAGGGCTCCCAGAAGCCCCTCTGAGAAGCTACAACCTCCCAGAGTCTCTTCAGCCACCAGCTCATCATCCCCAGGATCTCCTGGGTGTCCTTCTCGTGGCCTCACCACAAGAACCTGCTTTGAGCTCTCTGAGCCACGTGCCAGTTGTGGCCTTCAAGTCCCCACAGCCTACGGAACTACAAGTCCCAGGCTTCCTCCTGACCACAAGTGCCTCAGCCCTGGGGCCTTCTGGGAACCCCTCCAGCAGCCTCAGCCCGAGGAACCGCTCTGGCCTCCCTGGGGGTATATATGGGGAAAACTACAAGTCCCAACAGCCCTGGGCCTAGTGGCCCATCCTGGGCTGTGGTGGGGGCTGCTGGGATTGTAGTCTCTCATCTGCCCCAGGGCTGACAGTGGCTGGGATGTGCCCCCTGACAATTTCTCCCCCACCTCCTGCAGGTCATTCCTACATGCCTCAGGGCCCTGCTGGACATGGCCCGGGCAGGGGGCGCCTCCTCCCTGGAAAACACCGTGGACCTGCACATCTCTAACAGCCAGCCGCTCTCGCTCACCTCCGACCAGTATAAGGCCTACCTCCAGGACCTGGTGGAAGACATGGACTTCTAGGCTGTGGGGGAGGCCTGAGCCCTGCTCCTCAGGGGTGCAGGCTCCACCCAATAAACCAGTTCCTGCTACCATCACCCCATGTGTCTGGTGTCAGGTGTCTCAGACCCCCGAGGGGTCTTGTTCCTGCCTGGGGTCTGTTTCGCTTTCTGTGTAAGCTCCGCCCCACCCCACCCCCGCCCCGCCTGGGGGGCAGACATGGTGCAGGGGCAGCTCATTGCCTCAGCTTTGCCTGGGGAGGTATGCAGGCCGCAGAGCAGGAAGCCTCCACCAGGCAGAACTCTGATCAGGAGCACATGTGCAGCTCCAGGGGGAGGCCCTAAGGCAGAATCTGCCCAGCTGGCCCTGCCCGTGGAGGTCGGGGTGCCAGTCCATGAGCAAAGCCCTTCCCACCGGCTTGGCCTTCTAGGGGTACCTCAGACCCTCTTCTCAATTAGACCCAAGTCTTGCTGTACAATCTGGGGTCCTCCCCTGCCGATGAGGATGATGGAGCCCTGGAAGGCCCATGCCTCAGCCTCCCTCTCTGTCGCAGAGAGTGGACTAGATCACACCAGCCTTGTAGGGCTGTGGAAGAGAGAACCTGGCTCAATGGGGGGCAAAGACCCCACTTTTTGGAGCAATCCCGAGGTGGGCAAACAGCACCGAGGTGCCCCGAGCTCAGAAGACACTGATCAGGTCACCAGCACGGTGTGCCGACAGCTAAAGCTCACCAGCAGCTCACTGCAGCCCAGGAACTGTCCTAAGTGCCTTATTGGCCTGTGTTTTAATGTGCCTGAAAAGAAAGGGCTAACAGCCTGGCTCAGGATAACATTTCATGAAATCTTTAATGAAATTGGGGGGAGGGGCACGAACAGAGCGGAGGGCCATGGGGACAGGCTTCAGACAAAGGAGATGGGTGGTAGGCTGAGCAGGGTGGGGGGCTCTCCTCTTCCCTGCAGCAACCCTCCCCCAATCATCCCACTGACGGGGGAGGGGAGTGGGGAGACGGAGCCATAAATATGTCCAGACTTTCGAAGAGGCCAGGGAGGGAGGTGGCTGGGGTCTCAGAGAGGGGGCAGGGGCAGGCCCGGCCCACCCTTGTCGGGAGGCCCTGGCTCCTTGGGTGGCCGTGGGGGCCCTGGGGGGTCCCCAGGCTTGCGGCCGTGCTTGCGGAAGTAGCGGTAGCGCTGGACGTAGGCTCGCACCAGGTTGCTCACCTTCACAGGGTTGATCTCCCCGCTTTTGCTGTGGCAGATCTGGGGGCAAGTGGGACAGATGGGAATCACTGCCAGCCCCATGGGACCACCAGCATGCAGAGCTCAGCTGGACACTAGGCCACTGCTCCCAAGAGCCACGCTGACATCCCACTTGTCCCTTGGCAATGGGGCTCACGAACGCCCGCAGCACAGGCGCAGGCGGGTGGAGGGACTCCCAGCCCCCCCGCTGCCCACCAGCTGGCCGCCCGGGTCACGTGTGCGCTCCACCTGCTGCCCCCACCTTGTGGACGGCCTTCCTCAGGATGTCTTTGTACTCCTCCTTGGTGATGTCCTTCTTCTGATAGTACGGCTTGATGGCCAGCTTCACCTCCTCTACCGCCCGCTCCTGTGTGTGCAGCTTCTTCAGATACTGTTGGGAGTGGAGAGGGGACAGCAAGGCCAGATGAGCTCCCGGGGAACCCCTGGCTTCCATTCACCTCTGCCTGCTGGTTTACCCACCACAACCCTCCATCTCCTACAGGAGGAAGTCCTGCCTAGGCTCTGCCCTGGACTGCCCCTGCTGCAGCCACCCCGGAGCACAGGCCAGGCCTGGCCTCAGGATGTCAGAGCATCTCCTCTCAGCACACGTGTGCCCTGTCCTCACCCAGTCCACGGTCTGGTGGGCAGACAAGCAATTACGGCTGGTTTTAGTCAGCGCGAGGCTTATCCTGACTGCAGGCAAAGTGTGGCAAGGCTGCTCTGCAGGGAGACGCGATCCAGCGGGGTGCTCACAGCTCTGCACTGGCTCCCTTGCGGCCAGTCCCAGTGAGGGCCCAGCAGGGGAGCTGGGTGCTGGCTGGGAGCACAGGAGAGGACAGAGGAGCTGACCTCAGGGTGGCCAGGGAGTCCCAAGTCCAGGCTGTGGATGGGACCTGGGTTCTCTCACCCCATGGTGCTGAGACTCTGGGCGAGTGAAGGGACCTCTGGGAGCCTCATTTGTGAAACGGGGCCAGCAGCTACGGGGAGAACACAGCATAGCTGGGAACAGAGAAAGGACCCAACTGATGGGGCTTGGGGAGGACAGGTGGGGACGAGACAGGGGGAAAAAAGCCCTGCCTCCTACGAAAGACTCCACCTGTGGCCACCAACCAACCAGAATCCAAACCCTGCAGGGATGGAGCAGCTCGCTTCTGGCCTCAAGGTAAGCCTCAGCAAAAGCAGAGCGAGGAGATCTTGAGGAGATCACACTGAGACCAGAGAGCCAGGTCCTCTGCTATGGATGTCTCTACAGGCCCAAGGGACAGTCACCTGAGCACCAATCCCCATAAGGTGGGGCCTGGAGAGGCAGGGCCCTCAGGCTAAGAGACTTCTGGGGCCAACATCTCTGAATGGGAGCAGCCCACAGAGCAACAGGAATGCAAACGGTCTGATGAGCTGCGGAGCTGCTCTGAAGCATTCTTGTCAGGAGTTCCGCGGCCTTCCAGAAGGAATTATCCGCGGCCTTCCAGAAGGAATTATCAGGCTCCCGTCCCAACAGGAAGAAGGTTTCCAAAGACCCACAGTCAAAAGCAAGGCAACAGAGGATACGGCAGAGGAGAGAAGTGGGGTCTGACTGCTGACAGAGGGTCTCAGCCGCAGGCCATGGGGGCCTTCTGGCCCTGCCCTGCAGCACACGGCGCTGGCCGTGGACGTGTGACCATCTAAGCTCTGCCCTCCCCCCACTTCTTCAGCAGGAATCCATTCTCTGTTCCCACTGGTGTTGCACGAGGTGGGTCAGGGTGGGAAACGCCATCTTCTGAGCGCAGGTGGCGGACCACACTGGCGACCAAATCAGGTCCCCCATAAACAAGTGTTCGAGCCCTGGTGCTTGTTCCCGGGGTGGGGGCCCATTTGTAAGCAGGGCCTGGGAAGACTGTTAAGGGGTGGAGCCGTCTGTAAGCCAGAGTCGTTATAAGCAAAGGACATTCATACAAAGCAGCCAGAGGATGAGGCAGGCAGCCATGTGACAGAGGCAGCGACACAGGCCAAGGAACCCCCTGGGGGGCAGCAAGCCAGCACCAGAACACAGGCTCTGGGAGAAAGCACGGCCTGGCGAGACCTTGAGGTTGGACCTCTGGCCTCCAAACCCTTGAGACGATCAATTCCTGCTGTTGAAGCCAAACCACTGTGTGGTGTTTGTCATAGCAGGCCCGGCAAACTAAGACCGTAACAGAAAAACTAGCTCTGACCGAAAGGAAAAGAGCTCCCAGAAGCCCTGGGACAGGGGCCAGATGCAGCACAGACAGAAACCGTGCCTGTGCGCGCCCAGCAGCCTTCTGCCTCCCTCCGCGTGGGAACAGCGTCTTGATTTCTCTTTTGAAAGCTACCATCCCCCTAAAAGAAAGAGGTAACCGACGGGTACTCTAGAGTAGACACGTATATGTGCAAATTTGTATATCCCCACACGTGTATACACACATACACACAGGGACACGTGTTAAAAAAAAAATCCCAGCATCCATCTTGCGTTCATCCGGTTGAGTGGAATTTTTGTTCCTTGCAGGTTCCCGAGTGCCAGGTCTCAATCCCTCCTGCCTGCGTCAGTCGCGGCCATCCCATCTGGGCCCTTGCATCTCAGTGTCTGTCCATGTTCTCTGTAAAACTGCCACTGTCAACCCACCTGCCCCAACCCCAGCTCACCTTGTCTGTGTCCCCACGTCCCTCGGAGCTGCTGCTACCTTCTCTCTTGTCGGACGCTGCAGCGAGCCCTGTGGGGGTGGGGGGGGTGGAGCCGCAGCCCCCCAGGGGGAGGCTGCCGGGAAGCAGGTAGCTGGAGGGGCCAGAGGGCAGACCCAGAGAAGGGGGCATAGGAGCTGGTGTCACCCCCAGACTTGAGGGCGGCTTCCTGTGGCTGAGGATCTGTGGGAAGAGGGTGTGGGAAGGATGAGCCAAGGGAGGTGTGGGGAGGAGGAAACGAGCACCCCTTCCCACCCCGGCTTCGGCAGTCCTGGGGGCAGCAGGCTCCCCTCTTGGCTGATACCTTGCCCCAAGGCAAGAGAGTCATAGGTCCTCCCCTAACCCAAGGCAGTGGACAAGAGAAGGGGCTGTGGGGACCCTTCCCTGGGTGCCCACCTGGTTGGTGGCCTGGATTAGCTCCTGAGCCTTGGCCCGGCTAGCTAGGTTGGCTTCTTCCATCTTGAAGAGAAGCGCAGTCACTGTAGGGCAGCGAACCGACAAGGGGGAGGTCAGCGGAGTTGACGCAAGAGGTGGACAGCCTCACCTAGGCGCCTCCGCCCAGCTCCCACCCTGGGCTCCCCTGAGGAGGGAAGAGGGGCCGCAGCTGCTCAGAGAACCACCTCGCCCTAGGGCTCCTGCACACCGTGTTCTTTCCAGCCCCTCAGCCGAGTCTACCCCGGCCTCACTCCAGGTGGACAGGGAGCAGGATGCCTACCCTATCTGTGCAGGGGGGCCGCCACCTGCCGCCTGCCCCACCCCTCTACAGGGTATCCAGACCTCTTCAAGCCCACCCCAGGGCCTCCCGGTCTGCATTGCCACAGAGCCCACCCCTCTGAACGAGTGCCTGCTTCCCCCAAACCCATCCCAGTGTGGCCCTGTCCTCCCCATTCTTTCTAGGCTGCCCCGTCTGCCCGGGTCTGGGGCTCACTCACAGGCCAGGACGCCGCTGGTGGTGCAGTCCACACCGGCTGGCAGGTTCCAGGGCATAGGCGGGGGCAGCGTGGGCAGCTGGGAGACACGGGGGGCTGGGCCGTCCTCTGCCCCAGAGTCGCCAGCTGTGGACCCCGCACTTGGGGCAGCACTCGGGGCGGCTGCAGCCGTGCTGGTAGCAGTGGTGGTGGCGGGCTGCTGCTCCTCCTCCTCCTCCTCCTCCCCCTCCTCCTCCTCCTCCTCCTCCGCCCCACCACGACCCCCCACCTCCTCGAGTGCCTCCTCAGGCAGGAAGGAGACCTCGGGTGTCTTGCAGCTGCTGTCCACAGTCTGAGAGTCCGGGGTGAGAGCAGGGGGTGGAGGGGCGGCTTTGGGGGGCGGTGTGCTGGGGGCCTTGGCCGCCCGCTCCTCGCCAGACCAGGAGGTCTCCTCGGTCCCTTTGGCCCCGGCCGCCTGGCTGCAGCTGTCCGCCTTGGACTTCTTCAGCATCACGGGGCCACCGCTGGCCCCGCCGCTCCCGCCACTCCGCACCTTTTTCCTGGTCTTGGACGGCTTGGTCTTCCCCTTGGTCCCCTTAGCTTTCTTGGCCCCAGCCTTGGCCTTGACCTTGGTCTTTTTGGGTTTGGTGCTGCCTGGAGCGGCTTTGGCCACCTCGGCCGGGGCCCGCTCATCAGGCTTGAGGAAGGGAGAGCGGCTCTCACGGTCACGGCTGAACTTGACACCGATGGAGCCCAGGCTGGCAGGCGCGGCCTCCTTGGCGGGAGTGGTGCTGCTGACGCCCTCGCGGATCAGCACAGCCACCTTGGACTGCAGCTTCACCTTCCGGGAGGAACAGGAGGACGATGACGATGAGGAGCCCGAGCCGCTGCTGACCGGGGGCTTCGGCGGGGGCCCCGAGGGGGGTGCCGACTCCTTGGGGGGCCTGGCTTTCTTGGATGACCTGTCCCTGTCCCTGTCGCCCCCGTCCAATGCCTTCCGCCGTGACCCCTTCTCCCGGGAGGATGAGGACGAGGAGGCAGCCCCGGACCGGCGCCGGTCTTTCTCGCTGCCTTTGCCACCCCGCTCCTCGCCGCTCAGCCCCTCCGAGTCGTACAGGACCTCGCGCTTGGGCGGTGAGGTGGGGGCGGGCGAGGCGCCTCGGGGGTCGGACTTGTCAGGCCGGCCCACCGTGATGGTCCGCTTGATGGCGAAGAGGTCGTGGTCCGTCAGGTCCTGGATGGAAGGTGGAACGGCCCCCCGGCGGCGGCTGTCGCGCTCCCCACCCGAGGAGGGACCCAAGGGCTGCTGGGCGGGGGCCATGGCCTTGTCCCCGGCCTCCCCTGACCGCTTCTCGCCCCGCGACCGCGACCGCTTCTTCTTCTTCTTGCTGCTACCGCCATCCCGATGCTTGCCACGGTGCCGCTCGCGCCTCGAAGAGGAGGACGAGGAGGTGGCCGGGGGTGGTGAGGCCGAGCGCCGCCGCCGCCTCCGCTTCTCCCGAGACCGGGACCTCCGGCTACCACCCCGGCGGCGCTCGTTGCTGCGGGAGCGGGAACGGCGGCGGGCAGAGCGGGAGCGGGAGCGGCGGCGGGAGGACGACGAAGCATGCGAGCCGGGCTTGCGGTCCCGTGAGCGGTGCTTCTTGGAGTCCCAGGAGGCAGTGGGGGCCAGCGGGGTGGGCTGGGTGCCGCAGGAGGATGAGGCCTCCTTCGCCTCCCCACCGCCGCCACGCTTGTGCTCCCGCTTGGACTTCTTGCGGGTGGGCTGGCCCGGGGTGGCAGGGGTGGCCGGGGCAGCTGGGGAGGGTGAGCGCTGGCGGTAGCGCTCCCGCCGCTGAGTCAGGATCTTGCGGCGGAGGTCCAGGCTGCCCCAGCGGGTGTCGGCAGTGGGTGGGGCGGGGGCAGGTTCCCCGAGGTCCACCTGTAGGGCCCCCTCGCCATCTGACTCGGCGTGGAGGGACAAGAAGTCGTCACCCTCGGGTGCCCGGGCGGCGGGAGGTGGGGGCGGGGGCTGTGCAGCAGGAGTGGCCGAGGACGTGGGGGGCGGTCGGGGAGCCCGGCTGCTGGACCGGAAGAGAGAGGAGAGGGCCGCCCTGGGCTCCTCCTCGGGCTGCACGATCTCACCCTCCTCGATCTCCGAGTCGGCGGGAGGCAGCAAGGCAGGCGGGAAGGCAGCGCTGCCAGCCGTCACCACCTCCACTGAGACCGTGCCTTCCCGACAGGCCTCCGCCTCAGTGCCCACCACAAAGACGCGCCGGCGAGTGGCTCCATCGGCCCGTGTAGAGTCTACCTGGGGCGGGGTTCCAGGGGCTGGCGTCGCCTGTGGGGGCTGAGGGTCCGGCCGGGGGCTCTCGTCACCTGGAAAGTCCTGGCTCAGGCTGTTGTCATCATAGATGCCCGCCAGCGTCTCCGAGATGCGGCTGATGCTCTGGGACAGGGCTTCCTCCTCCTCTTCCTCCTCCTCCTCCTCTTCCTCCTCCTCCTCCTCCTCAGGCGAGGGAGTCCCGGCTGATGAGCTGGGGTTGGAGCCGGTGGGCTCAAAGGGGTCGTACTTCTGCTCCAGAGCGGGCGGTGGGGAATAGGCCTCGTCGGTGGGGTGGAAGGGGT